>JAEQML010077442.1:0-12886 GCA_016904865.1 Pissodes strobi | reverse complement strand
ATATTTTGCTTTATCTATCTAAAAACCAGGATATATTTAACAAAAGCTGTATTATAATGAATATACAGCAGCTTGCATGTGTTTCCGCGAATACATTCCACCTCATTCAATACATATTACAACATGCCTTGATTCTGATTTTGAATTATGGCGCGCGATAAGACTTCTGGGATCCGGGTGCCGGCCGGGTGCCAGACGAGAGGCTAAAATATAAGTTACGTTCCATGATTTAATTGGTCGTGTCTACAATTGGCCAGATGAACGTGCGGCGGTATTTTTAAATAGGGAAGATTTTCTTGTATTTAAGATAACGTACCTATTTATTTTGTTATTTTTATTTTTTTTGTGTATTAGTTATATACATCATTTTATTTATTTCATCACATGTTATTCTTGCGATTCGTCAGCCGGTACTATTATGGATTGGCATGGATGGATTGGCATGGATGGATTGGCATGGCCATCCGCTCGCTTCGCTCGCTACGGGGGCTCAACCAAAAAGAACTAACCAAGTGCTAACTAAAACTAACCCAAGGCTAACCCAAAATTAAGAGAAAAAAAGGTAAATTAATAAAAAAACAATAAACAAAACATCTGTCGCGACCGACGGGAATCGAACACGCAGCGCCGGAATGACAAGCAAGCACTCTGCCTACTACGACACAGAGACGTTGTAGAAATTTTGCTAGAACGTAGAGACATGGATGAACGTCAAACAACATAGCCCCAATTTTTAAACAAGGAACTCCGACCAATTAATGGATTCATAGAACGTAACTTACATTGCATTTTAGCCATACGTGGTGCCATGTGTCGGGTGAAACGCTAGCTCTAGACTCTAGTCTGTTACATCAGTTAACTGGTTTTATTTTAATTACCGGTTAGTTCATAAATTGCATTCCGTTTGCTATTGGTTGAAATAGTCAGGCAGAATGTCCTCACGGTCCACTGGATTGCTTTCAGCAGGACCCGCAGGTCTAATGGTGCAGTGGATAGATGCTGGACTTGTAATACGGCGCCCGGGGTTCGATTCCAGTAGCAAGATATGTTTTTTAAGGTTGTAAAGTTTTTCTTCATTTTCGACATGCCAGTTTTGATTAGTTTTTGTTGGTTGCACTCCCGTAGTGAGCAAAGCGAGCGGACGGCCATGCGTGAAGTGAAATATTATATATTCTAAAATAGTAAACAAACATTCGACCAATAGTAAACGGAATGCATGTTGTGAATCAGTCGCTCCTTTATTTTAATGGAGTTTTCATACTGAAAAGCATATAATTTTGAAGTGGAACTTCATTGGGCGTGTTGTACCTACCGAGTAAGCTGGTGAATCTGTTACAAAATGTATGTTACGGCGAACGGTAACAAAAGTACAGAGGAAGGTCGGCGAGCCAAATTTTGAGACCGGCTCGTCCACAATTCAAACCAAGCATGGTATAATGATCTTTATCTTCGTCTCTTCCACGTCAGCCGCACTGAACTCGCCTATCTTTCTTTGACGAGAATCGATCGTTGGACGGGCTGCATATATTGTATTCTTAAGCATCTACACGAAGCCTTTCGCCTGACGTGTCCTGGGCTTGCGCGCGCATCACAATGTTTAAGTTTACATTTGTATTTTGTTTTCACTTCATGCAATGCCCTCCGCTCGCTTCGCTCGCTCCGTGGCGCAACCAAACAAAACTAACCCAAACGAATCCAAGGCATGCCCAGAATAATTAAAAAAAACGTTTGACTAATATAACCGTAAAAAAAGCATGTCTTGCTACTGGATTCGAACTCGGGCCACCACCGTATGAGAAACACAGCATATAACCACTGAGCCACGAGGCCCACTGAAAGCAACTACCTGGACCATAAAGACATTTATTTGTCAGAAATGTGTTTATGTTGCCCGCGCAAGTCCAATACTCGTCAGGCCGAATGGCTCGTGTAGCTGCTTAAGAATAAAATATATGCGGACGGACCGCAGTTTAATATATAGTATGTTCTACCATTAGTGCCAGTGAATTTGCATAAAATAAAAATATAATTCTGTTTTGTGCGGATGAAGTTTCACTTCTGGTGTGTGGTCCACAAGCACACTATTTTTTTCTATAACTGGATTGCTTAATGGTAGGACGTGCGGTCGCTGGGGAAACGTATTGTTCTATCGTCGCACGTCGGAGTGAAGTAATATCACCTAGTTCTCCAATTAAAGGAAAACCCTATGGGCTAGCGGTTGGTGAAGTGCAAGGAGTAAAGCGTGTGGTGAATCCGAAACCCCTTTACCCTAAACGCTGATCGGGCATTGACTATATGTATACATATGGAAATATCATTGCTATCTTTATATAATGGGTAAATTTATTTGTGCATATACACTCAGACACGATTGACGACTTCGCATTCCAACAATTATTAATAACTGACAGCCAGCTGTATCGATAAGGGTTTAACTTTTATCACGGAGGGTTGGTTTGGGTTAGTTTTATTCAAATCCCGAACGGTGAAGTTCTGAAAAAATACCTTATAGTTAATGAGACGAGAAAAAATTACTTGTATTAAAAGTTTTTCCTCAATCGTTGCAGGACCATTATAGCGATAATTTAAGTAGATGTTTCCGAGATCCCGGATACAGGGCTTCAGAGTTGCGCGCGCATTAAATTGTTGACACACCATATCTTTATGGTCCAGCGAATTGCTTTTAAGTGGTCTCGTATCTTAGTGGTTGAATGCTAATGGTGATACGGCGGCCCTGGTTCGATTCCCGTCAATGTTCTTTTATTTTTGCCAAAGTCGTTTTTTATTTTTAATTTGGGTTATTGTTCGTTACGAGGTTGGTTAGTTTTGTTTGGCTACGCCCCGAAGCGAGCAACGCGAGCCGAGGGCCATGCGTGAAGTGAAAATGAAATGTAAAATAACTCTGAAACCCTGTGACCCGGTCCGGCAACGTCTGTGATAATTCATAGTGCCAATTTTACTTAGTTATGGGTCAAAGAAGACGTTGCCCGTACCGCATCAGAGAGCCTCAGAGTTGCGCGCGCATTACATTGTTGAAAAACACCATATCTTTAAGGTCTAACGAATTGCTGTCAACTGATCCGTAGTTCAGTGGTTGGATGCTGAGTCTGCAATACGGCGGCTCGAGTTCGATTCTAGTGGCAAGACATGATTTTTTATTTTTCATATTATGTAGTAAACCGTTTTTTTCTCCATTTTGGAGCATGCCTTGGGGTAGTTTCTGTTGGTTGGGCTCCGTAGCGAGCAGAAGGTCATGCGTGAAGTGGAATATTAGAGAGTTTTGTCTACAATGTGATGCGCGCGCAACTCTGAAGCCGTCTGATGCGGTAGGGGCAGCGATATTTCAGTTCGTAGTGCACTTGTGAATGCATGCGATTTAAAGAACTGCAATTGGCAAGTATATGGCCCTCCGCTCGCTTCGTTCGCTCCGGGGTTCAAGAAAAGGAAACTAATGAAGTGCTAACCCAAGCCATATCCAAGAAAAAACCAAAAATCAAGAAAAAACTGTTTACTTAAAAAAAAACCGACGGGATTTGAACTCGGGTCGCCAAAGTGAAGGCTAACCATGCAAACCCCTAGACCATTTGCTGACTTGCAAACAACTGGTCGCGTCACCACACGTATCTAGCCAATCACGCGCCTCTCATTCACAACTGCACTATGAACTGAAATATCGCGTAGGGACTACGTCTTGTTGGGTCAACGTCACCTACATAGATGGCGCTGTATGGGTACGAGCTTAGATTAGGTAAGAGTGAAGATACCGCGCATGACATTAAGCCAATGTAATTGAAGCCTTTTCAGAGCGGCGGCCATTATTTATGTGGCAAACACATCTATTGTTGTGGCGGTGCTATTTTACAGTTATTTTGTGAGTTTTTGAACAAAGAAAAATAAAAACTAAAATTCATAATGGTAAATTGTTCGGCATATGGTTGTAAGAGTCGAAGTGAGAAGAAGGAGCCTGGAATTTCATTTCACAGGTAATTATTGTCTGCTGACCTTGTAGTTTATTTGCATATTTCTTGTTTTAATAACAATGCATAATGGACACATTGTGTTACCTCCACCGAACCACCGATCTATGGAGATCGGTGGTTACCTCTGAGTATATCATGGTAGGGATGTTTATTTAATTATCGAGAGTAATTTGATACCCGATCTTGGATATTTTCAGTCATCAAATAATCAATAAAGGCATAAATCTTCTTCAAGGAGAGTAATTCAACAGAGGCATAGGTAATATATTTTTCATACTCTACCTATAAAATGGCATACTCTACCTATAAAATGGCTATATTATTTTACGACTGAAAATTACTTTAACTTATTAATTATTATTTATTACTTATAATTTCAATTAATTTATTGAAGTTAACCAGTAATTTATGTGGCAGCTGGTAACATGCGTTTTTCCATGTTATCTGTCCTCTTCTTTCCTTGTCTAAGGGTACGAGTCATAGACTAGGGCTTTTGCAGCCATACGCTGAACAACCCACCCTGCTAAATTACCAAATTATTTATAAACTAAATAGAAAATTAGTCAGAATAACATAAAATTTGCTTAGTGTCACCAAAAATTCTTGTCACCTTGGTATGGCGGCCGATCGATTTTAGACCTCACACGAAGATCATTGGCGAATATGCGTGCTACCCGTCCATCTTCTTTCTTTGTCTGAGCTTTGAGTAGTGAGGCGAGAAGAACCACGGCACTGTCGTATAGGTGGCCGTGAAAGAACCATAGACGTATAAAAGGAAATATATAGAAGAATGGAAGAACATTCCTAAACTAACCCTACTTTTGCACGTGGGCAATCCAAACAAAAAAGTAAGATTTTTGAAAACTAGTGAAAATGGCTTTCAAAAATAAGAATAAACCTAAATCAAGCAACAAACTTGATAGAAATAGAAAACAACTTAGAAAAGAGAAACGCAAAGAGAAGAAGGTCAAGCGGAATGATTACTGTAGTAAAAAAAGAAACAATATTGCCTCATCTGAGTTAAAAACTGTAGTAGATCAAATAGGACAAGAGGGACTAGGGACCAGTAAGAAACAGCTTGATAAGAAAAAAGCTAAAACTTCTGATGGCAACAGGGTAAGTTATTCCATATTTTTGATATTATTTTTTTTTAAATGAGAGTTACCCATGTTGATGAAGCAGCAAAAAAGTACCGTTTGTGATCTAAATTTATACCGGTGAAGCTAGAGCTATTTCAGCACCAAAAAATTAATAACCTTCTACTTACAACCATCAGCCAAGTTGGTCATTGCTTCTTTTCACTTGCAGTTTACTACTGTAATACTTTAGTGAAAACAAATAGATTAAAATAATAATGCTGAACATGTGCTAACTTCACTATCATTGCTACCAGGTGAGCGAAGATAGCAACTAGCGAATTACAACAAACCTAATCCTAATACAAAGTCTTCATTTATGTTAAAAAATACATGCACTGACCACACACCTTAAGAGAAAGCAATTCAAAAACTTCAGAACTATATCAAAGAAAACTAGTAACCCATTCTGAGTTACCTGTCGGTATACCTCCTTTGTATTTATAACAAATTTTTTTCCTTGGCAATGAAAAGTAAATTATTTGTCCTAAATGATCAGACAAATCAAGATTCACAACCTCAGTACCATCCACATCCATATTGTCCCTCAAGAAGATGTTATCCAGGTAGGAATCCTGTCGGGCAACCAGGTGTATTGTTTGTTTCATGCCAAACCTCATCAATGTATTGCAGTCGAAGTGATGTAATCTTCATACACCCGACATGCACATTAGAGTCACTTCTTATGATAATTGTTTTATTGGTACCAAGAAAAGCAAGAATACCCCCTTAATTAGAAAAAAAAGTGTCAAAGTGGCCCAAAGGGGCCTGTACATAGCCACAATATACACATTAAAATCTCTTATACTGTGATATGTGAACACTCGATACATTTTTCAACATCACAATTTAAAAGAAAGTCTGAATTTAAATGTGTTGTTTCTGAATGAATCTTTTAATGCACCAATAGAGCGGTACCTTCTCCAGAAGAGTCCTTCCTTGTAGAATAACCAGCTACATTGTATCCTTCTAGTTATAGCTCATTAATTTCCATTTCTGTCAACCAATGTTCTGGGATAGTTGGGTAACTGTTGGCATGAATAGATTGTACCGAACACAAACAAAATCATATATCAATTGATAACCTCTTTTCCAAGACAAATGAGTATGTATACACTAAGCAAGGGGTGTTTCACTCACTAAAATTTGTACACCTATTGCATTTGACTGTATAAATATTGCATTTGACTGAATTGATTGCATAAATATGATAGATGACTGCATGGGACTGCATGTGAATGTAAATAAATATTCGAAAAAGCAGTGGACTGTAGAGTGTTCCATTTTTGTGCATATCGCTAATATTTCTGATAGTCGGAGAGCTTATAACGCATTTCTAGTGTTTGATTTAATGGGCAATTTTGCACGGTGGGAGTACTCGAACGATTAAGGATAGATAAATTGGGAACCGAGTTCTAAATATTATCGAATATTATACTCGTATAATCATTACTGTGTACAACGAGGAAAAAATATACAGGGTCTCCCATTAAAGAAAACCAAAATTTAGTCTATACAGGGTGCGCTAATGAAAACTTTACACCTCAGTTTTCCGGCTTTAAAATGAAAATTTGGAACGCTCGGAACCGTCGATTTCTGATTCTACGGGAACACTTGTGAATATTTTCAACCTTGTCACTTCAACCCCAAGGGGTGATGAGCTCCTCTAAAATTTTAAATTGAAAAGGGAGTCGTCTGATGCAATAGTACATCCACACCACAGTTAATGGGCGGAGCAAGAGAAAACGCCTATCCCTTCCGGGGCTCAACCAACTAAAATTAACCCAAGCTAACCCAAGGCATGCCTAAAATCAGTTCTAATTTAGCAGAAAAAGTTACTCGCTTTATTTTTACATTTTTCAAATTTCATAAATTCTGTCGCTTTTGTGTATTTCTATTGGTTTAATTAAGCTCCATAACGGAACTGTGGTGTGGATGTCCTTTCGCTCGTCTGATACCTCATTTTGCCGAGTTTGACGTCTCTACTCTTATTTCTGTTTATGCGACATGTAGTCAACATTTTGGAAAAGTGTTACTTCTGTGGTTTTCAACCAATAAACTTTTTTTAAACGAGTCCAAGACTCAGAAGTATGTATTTTCACTCAAAAAGATTGATCCCATGGAAGATAATGTAAAATTCTTGGGGGTAACTCTTGATCAAAAACTCCTATGGGATGCCCATACGGAAATAACAACAAAAAAATTGAGTAAAAGTGTTTTTCTCTTGAGAAGCTTGTCACTGTGTGTCTCGTTGAAAGCTGTAAAACAAGCATATTTTTCTTTGTTCCACTCCCACTTAAGTTACGCACTGCTAGTCTGGGGCCATGCCAGTGGTGCTCAAAATGTTTTTGCCATGCAAAGGCGAGCTGTTAGGGTGGTGGCAGGCTTAAGTTACCGAGAAGAGTGCAAACCAGCCTTTATAAAACACAGAATATTAACATTACCATCTGAGTATATTTTGCAAAATCTTGTTTATGTTAAAAACAATCTTGACTTGTATACCAGCTTTATTGACATCCACGACCATAACACAAGAAATAAAAACAGTTTAAGACCGAACTATCACAGATTGCAAAGATGTCAGAATGGCCCAGGATACCATGCTGTTAAACTTTTTAATAAACTACCACAACAGGTAATTAGCCTAAGCAACACATTATTTAAGAGAAAAATCAAAGATCTGCTTATCGGTAGTGCCTTCTACTCCTTAGATGAGTATTACAACTCCACACTCAGTTGGTCGAATAACAAAGTACGATCCGGGTAAAGATTAAACGTTTCAAATCAGTTACATTTATTATGGCCATTATATGTAAAAAAAAAAAAAAATCTATTTTATATTTTATTGTAACTAAATATATGTATATTTTTAACTGTACCAAGTACCTTAGATTTATTTATCTGTTTGTATGTCTAAAGTCTTACATGACTGTTAAACTTTTTAGACTGATTAGATGTTTCTATTTGTGGTTGTTTCTCTTGTTCTTGTTAAAATTAAGATTGTAGCATAGATTTAAGTATCGCATTCTTTTAAAAAGAGATACTGTTTGACTTGTGTAAACATTATGTGTACTAGCACCAATAAAGAATTTGAATTTGAATTTGAATTTAATAATTAATTAACTATAAGAGCTAGCAACTATTTTTACAAAGTTGGTAGATGTAATGAGGGTTAAAGGGCCTTCGAAATAAAGTATTACTCAATCATTGTAATTGGGGTGAGTTTTTAATATGGTACTGGAGATTCAGCAATACCAAATTTCGAAGGTCAGTTGACACTGATTACATCTACCAACTTTGTAGACACTGCTCTCATTAGTTAAGTAATAATTAATTAAGAAATAAATACTTTTTCTATAATTTTGACAAGGTCTCACATGAACGGGTATGAGCGTAGAGAAGTCAAATTCGGAAGTTGTAATAAGGTTCAAAAGACCTTCAAAATGAGATACCACTCGACTCCTTTTTTAACCTATTTCATCACCCTCAGCTCAGGGAGCTGAAGTGACAAGGTTAAAACAGGTACGAATCAGAAATCGAAGGGTTTTCCAAATTTTCATTTTAAAGAAGAAAAATCGGGGTGTAAAGTTTTCGTTGTATATCGAGCATTATGAATTTTATGAAAAAACTGATTGTACGTTAAAATACTTATAAGATACAGTTTTTGCCTTTGCAATATAATTAACCGTTCTCAAAATACGAGGTATGCCCCAAAAGTGCAAATTCAGGGAGAACCCTGTATCTAAAAAACGATGGTGGCTATAAAAATCTGTTTACCATATCTTACGTTTCATAAAAAAACTGCAACGGGTTGAGAAAACCGTACTCTGCTAACTTTAAAATTAATGGAGCTACCCTGCAAGTACAACGAAATTTGGATACCATGTACAAAGAAAGACCACGAGAGCTTCAGTTCCCAATTTATTTATTGAAAAGGTATCACGGTCACCGTGCGAATTGTAGAATAAACCAAACACCCAAAAATTCGTTATGAGCTCTTGACTATAATGGGATAATTGGTACAACAAAAAACCATTAACCATCCAATCAAAATTATGTCTAAGCACAAATTCTAAAAAAATAAAAAATTTATTATATATCTTTTTCCGGCGTTTATATTATATTCATCTGTGTCAGCCAAAACACAACCTCACAAAATCGCCCTAAAGTTACTATGTAACCAAAAGAAAACCAAATGATGCCGCTTTATAAGCAATATCTGACAAAATTAGTAACGTCTGCGTAGCAAGCTACACAAATGAACCTAAGCGCGCGCACGCACTATTTCCGTAACTTTTTTATTTACTCGTGTCTCTACGGTCCAGTGAATTGCCTTCAGCAGGTTTTTAGTGCAGTGGTCAGATCCTATGCTTGTGATACGGCGCGGTCCGCAGCCCGGCTTCGATTCCCGTCGGTGACGAGACTTGTTTCATTTATGTTTTTAAGGTTATGTTTGTGTCTTTTTTTAAATTTGGACTAGTATAGGTTGGTTTAGTTTGGTTGTGCCTCGAAGCGAGCGGAGGGTCATTCGCAAAATTAACCATACTCTTTTAAATTCTCGCCCTCCCTTGATACAGCCGTACACATTTGCATATACTCCCAATAATAAATTTTAGCTCCTGCCACATCAAAATTACAACAAATAATGTAAAAATAAAAAACACAAAATTGAAAATAAAAGTTACGGGAATAGTGCGTGCGCGCGCATTTAGGTTCATTTGTGTGGCTTTCTACGTAGAGTCTTGTGACAAGATTGAACAAGATTGCACGCTCGACTTCCCGCGACTGCATACGATTTCTCGTGAAAGTACATGGAATGTACGCTACTGCATGTGACTGCACCAATGACTGCATATGGGACTGCAAGGAATTCCTAAAGATTGTATTACGACTGCACGCATTGCATTTGACTGCATGATACTGTAGCGACTGTATGCGGGACTGCAACACGAATGTATGAGATTTGTACACCTATTGCATGAGTGAAACACCCCTTGACACTAAGCAAATCTACATCAATCCCACTATCATTAACAACTCCTGTAATGAATGGCCTCTGGTTGTATTTGGTGTGATAAACGCTTTTCTTAATCACTAGTAATTGAAACATTGTTTCTGATTTTGACTAATTTTTTAATTTATTCACGCAACATATTTCGTTGCACGGCGACTTTGTCAAGTGACTAGGTATAAATAACATTACACTAAGGTACAGAAGAAGGAACAACGAGGCGTCAAATTATAGAAAATTATTTGGAAAACCTAGCCATAGGGGCCGGTAGTAAACTGGACATATTAAAATAAATTTAATATGGAGAATTATTTGTCTCTAAATCATCGTTATTTATATTTTCTGATTTTTTAAGTTTGTTAATTTCTAAAGATTCTAAAAACGATATTTATATATTTTTTTTACTATAGGGAAAGTAGTGAACTGTTGAAATTATGATTGTTGTCTAAAAAATTAGCTGCGTACGCTGAATTGGGCTTACTGTTCAGATAACCTCTTTTATGTTCTTTAATTCGAACTTCGAAAGTACAACCCGTTTGACCTACAGCTCTTTGTGCATGAGCCACAATCTAACTTATAAACACCTAATTTTTGAGGCATTGGTACTTTGTTTTTGTTATTTCTTAATAACTTTCCTATAGTGTTGTTTGTTTTAAAGGTGATGTTCTTAATATAAGAAATAATGCATTACATTGGTATATTTAGATACCTTTTCATTTGCACCCAAGAACTTCTTTTAAGCCTTTTTTTGTTAATCTTGGGTTCTTGACGAGACCGTCCTTATACTTTTTGGCATTAGTCAGCTTTGTCAAGAAGTACCTACCCATTTTTATTTATTACTACAGTTACCTGAATCAGTATCAATTGTTATTTGCAACAGAAATAAGCTTAATACTTAGTCCATTTCATAACTCAACATCCTTTGAGGTTGCTCCTTTGTACCAAGCTGGTAAAGCTTTTAAAATGTTTCATGTTCATATGTAGCAAATGTCAAATTTAAACAAATACGTGTTTTGTTTCCTAATTTTTATTAGATACACGTTGTGACTGTTCATTTTAAATTTTAAATATTTTAAGGTGTTCTTCTAAGTATTTCTGTGTTGTATCCAGGCATAATGTAGCCATTTATTAAGTACTTAATGCTTAATCAATATTTATTGTAGTTGTATTGCAATATATTTATTTAAATCAAATCCCAATAATAATTATGCAACCCTTAACGAAAAAATAAATTATGGGTAACATAAGCCAAAAAGGTGGCCTCAATTTAGTGGTATATTTCTAGTATGCACTTCTTATTTAGATTTTAAGCACAGAAGAATTACATAGAAGGGAGAAACGAGAACAAAAGAAGGTACAGAAAAGTATGTCTAAACGACGAAAGGAACAGCTAATGAGAGAAAATGCAGAAGAAGATAAAATAATCAAGAAGCTCGAAAAAAAACTAAAACTAAATAAGAGGAAGAGTAAAACTATTCCAAAGGCTTTTGCTGCAGATGGCTTAGATTGTAAGTATCCTAGCTAGTTATAATATTTGGAAATAATCGTGATATAGACTCACTCACTCTAAGGGAGTATGATTATACATCTTACTGATTTTTTATGTAAATGATTTAAGAAAGCCTGTCTGTATATGTGACCCTAATACAGTGCTTTTAAATTTTTAAGATTGCTCATCGATTATAGGCTAAATTTTGATCAGCACAGGATTCAACTGAGTACAAAAATTAATGAATCTGTGTGGCTGTAAATGTCTAATATCCTTATTGACATCCATCCATGGTATGTTTTCTGGGTTAATTTGGGTTGTTTGGTATTGTGTTCCTTTTGCAGAAAGAACACTACGATTTATGTGCAGCGCAAGACCTTGGGATTCTTGCAGACATCTATTTCTGTTTCATAAAACTGATGGTTATATGTATTGGAAATAGTGTATATTTAGTACGGATAAAATCTCGGAGAAATAGCAGTAGTATCTGTTTATCAATGCATATTAGACAGGCCATATATCTTCCGATACTCTTCACAATACAAACATTGATCATTTATAGTAGAAAAATATATTCAATCTTTTTCAAATTTGAATGGAGTGTGTTATCTGTTATTAAAAATTCAGGTTTGAGGTAAAAAAATGCTTGTTGACTTAAATACACTCTCCAGATCTTTGAAAGGACGTGACCTAGGGCCCTTAATGTACTTCTCTATCACGTAAGCCCTTTTTTAAATAGTGAAAATTGCAAATTGTGATATATACTCACTCACTGATTGAAATTTAATCTTTCAGTATGTAAACCAGTAGTAATAAAATATGAAAATTGGTCATTGTATGAACTGTTTTTAGCTTTTATAGTTACCTTGATATTCGCTTATATTAAATTAAATATTAAAAGTCGAGAAATGTGTGTTATAAAGAACGTATATATATTTCTTCATAGTTATATTTATTCTTCATAGATTTGCTAGAAGTTTGTGATCCGGAATTTATGAAAAATGCTGCTGCTGCAGAGAACAATTTAGATGATGGAAATGATAATTTTGAAGAAGATTTTGCCCTGATGACCGGAAAAACCTCAAATCAAAAATCGAAGAAAAAGGCTATATCCCCAGTAGATAAAAGTGACAGTGATGGAGAAGATGATTCAGATAGTCTTTCTGATGATGATATTGAAGATGAAGGTATAAGATTCATGCTAGGTTAATTTCACAGAAAAGTTTAAATATTTTTATTAAGGTTGTATTTTAGTTAACGAAAAAGTAAT
>JAEQML010077441.1:0-12887 GCA_016904865.1 Pissodes strobi | reverse complement strand
ATGAGACACTCAAAAATAAAAAGAGAGGTTAAAGTACGAATTCTATTTTCCTTGAATAGTGGTTTACAATGAGCTCGGTTCTTCAGACCAGATATAACTCGAACTGCTGCCTTTTGAAGTCGAAAAACAGGTAACTGGTTTCCAGAATGACCCCACTCTAATACTCCATATTGTAAGTGAGTTTGAAAAAAGGCAAAGTAAGCCATACACAGCATCTCCTTTGAAACACTTTTTCTCAATTGGCGGAGTAGATAAAGGTTTTGAGAGAGTTTACTGGAGGTGTTCCATATGTGATACCCAAGTCAGCTTGTAATCAACATGAATGCCCAACAGTTTAACTGGACCTGTAGGCACAGTTTCTTTTCTGAGTGAAACTATTAAGTTTTGGGTTTTGTCTTCATTAAGTTTGAGTTTATTAGAGGAAAACCATTGTTCTGCAGTATTTAGTGCACTTATTCGAGCAATATATAATGAACTTAGGTGTATGAGCAATATTCTAAGCCCGGTCTTATTTGCGCTTTGTAAAGCAAGAGCAACTGCTGCGGTGTATAAATTTTTTGTTGCGAAATAGCGTACCAAGCTTCTGGGCGGCTGATTTTGCGACGTTGGCAACGTGGTCATGCCAGGACATATTGCTGTTGACCGAGGCCCCCAGTAGTCCGATTGAATGAAGATGAAGGGATGGTCGATCCTGCCATAATGATATCATTGCCCGCCGTATGGTAAACGTGGCTGCTTGGATGATTTTTCAATGTGCATATGCATTCATTCATCGGAATAAAAGGGACACTCATTCGATTACACTATTCCTTTGTATGTATATATTCGTCAAATATTTCACTTGATACATGGCCCTCCGCTCGCCCCGGGGGCGTCGTAACTAAACAAACCTAACCAAAACTAACCCAAGACATGCCCAAATGAGGAAAAACAAACTAAAAAATATTTGCATTTTGACTGATAAATTTCAATTTTTTTTTATTTCCGTCATGCCTTGGGTTAGTTTTGTTTGGTTGCGCCCCCGAAGCGAGCGGAGGGTCATGGGTGAAGTGGAATATTAAATATACTTAAATAGTAAACAAACACTGTTATTTCCCATAAGAAAATGTGCTACTTTTGGAAACACTGTGCCAGGCCCCGGGTGTCGGTTACTAAAATTTCATTATTTTCACGTTACAATTTCGATATTTTCACGTTACACCTGGGAAAGTCGTAGTGGAAGTTTGCACTTCTAGGGCAATTAAGGCTCAAAACGCGGATATTTTTTCGGCTCAAATGTGGCGAATCTTCCGATTTTTTAGCTTAAGCTACTCTCTAGGACACCCCTTTTCTAGCGAAAAAAAAGAAAATTTGCAAAATCGACACAACCTATATATCATCAGACCCTTAATTTGATGATATCTTTAAAGATTTTTAACATTTTTTATATTTTTCTTGCATTTGGTGATTATTATACGCGGTTATCTAATTTTTATATATTTCAGATAACTCTCTTAACTGAACTCTCTAAATTAAAACTTTTATTACAAAACAATTCCAAACGTTCTATAAAGAGCGCTTTGGAACATACTTGCTTCAATATTGCCTAACTTTTAATACAAAAATTGAACGCTAGAGAATTTATATGAATTAGCTACGATAAACCGTTTTTTTTTCAAATTAAGCGCCGTCATCAATGACGTAAATACAAAACCTTTGGGAAACGAACTCTATTTACTTATTACTACAACATATTTCTGTAATACATACAACAAATATCATAGAATACTATCCTTATTATAAAAATGAGGTATTATTATATGACATATTTTGTAAGACTGTAATATAAAAAAAAACTGTAAATAATTTTAACGTCTTAAACTAATCAATATTATCAATAATAATATGGTACGAATAACCTCGTGTGCCTATGGAAAGGCAAGATTTTTTACGTGCTAGTCCTCTACCCCCTTCAGTCGTCGTTAAGGTTCACTCGCTTGGCGCACTATAAATATTCCAGTGGCATAATGAGGTTAAAAAAGGTTTCACTGTCGCGTTGCAGTTGATTAATTTTTTATCGTTCTACTAATATTTCGGTAATTTTTTAGAAGACGTGTTGTCGTTTTTTCCTAAGAAAAACATAAATTGAGTGTTTTTACGTAATTTTTAGACGTTTCGTATTTGCAGAAGCCTAATAGTACTCAACGGTCTTGCGGGACAATGGAGTGGGTGCTGGGTAGGGTGAAAAAGTGTCTAAAAATAGAAAATATTGAATTTGCAAGAGGAATTTTGTTAAAAATTCGTGTTACTTTTATAAATATTCCAGTGGCGTAACAAGGTTAAGGAACAGAGAGCTCCACTGCCCCATTGCAGTTGTTTAAATTTTTATCGTTCTACTAATATTTCACTTCGCGCATGGCCCTCCGCTCGCTCTAGGGGCGCAACCAAACAAAACTAACCCAAGGCATTCCCAAAATGAAAAAAAAAACTGAATTGATACTGTCATAAATTTTAGTCTATTTTATTTTTTTGACACGAAACTATGAGTTTCTGCAAAGCAACATGTAATGTACTACACTTCTATAGATCAGTTGCATGCTTAGGCTTAGGTAACATCAAAATTTAAAAATTAATCTGACACGTCTTCTAAAAAATTACCAATATTTCACTTCGCGCATGGCCTTCCGCTCGCCTAGCTCGTTCCGTTGATTATTATTAGGTTCCCGCCAATAAAAAAAGGTCTAAAAATGACGTAAAAATACGCAATTTATGTGTTTCTGTGGAAAAAACAATAAAATCGGCTTAAAATGCCTGCTTAATTTTTGTAGTGTGCTAAAACCGTAGATTTATTCAGTCCAACGTGAAACTCTTTAGTGATTAGTGAGTTCCATGGGAATTTTTAGATTTATGCTAATGCTAACGCAAAATTTGCGACTCCTAACTGAAAAAAAGTGAATAATATAGAAGTCTAGCTGCACCAGAATTGATTTGCGCATGATGAAACGTTGACTATTTCACTTCTCTCACCTCTGACGAAAATCGAACCCAGGCCGTCATATCACAAGCAAAGCGTACTAACTACAGCGTCATCAGGCTTGCTGAAAGCAATTCACCAAAAATCTTTTTGTCAAATGTGTGTTAAAAACTGAGCATGCGTGAAGCTTCGCAAACGATATCCATTCTGGCGCAGCTAGACGCTTCTTTAGCTTTAATTTAATCTACCCCTCATCAATCCAATTCTACCCCTCTATTTTACGTTAATCTACCTCGAAAAAAAAGTGCTTGTGGCAACACTGATGAAAGATCGTCAAACGAATCGACCGACTGGAAATAATTATTGTCCCGCCTCGTTCGGTTGGTAATTCCCCGCTTTAAACGTTTTGTTGCTCTGGCGCTGGCATTAGGAAAACTTCAAGAAGAAGATTTTTCACTTCTGTATGGATGAAATATGGGTAAATAAGTGCGGTAATTTTCCGGGAGTGTTGAAAATTAGTTCAATGATTTTTTCAGATCCAATTAGCAATGATATTTAGAACGAGTGTTTTCGATAATGTCTGGACTTTGGACTGATGAAACAAATAAAATGCGAGCCGAATTGGTTAAAATGTAATTGTGCACAAAACTAAACTTTAATTTCACCTGCCAGAAATTTGCAGAATATTTGTCAAAAGATGCACAAAAAGACTTACTGAAATGTTGTCGCACCAATAAAAAAATATACTTTCAAATTTAAGTAGATAATATGTACCAGTGTAATTTTGTTTTAATACCTAAAGACTTAACTTTTTTATGTTAGTCTGTTAAGTTTTAGATAATACAAAAATAGGGTATTTTATTAAAGAAAATAAACGTTGTTTTTGATTAAAAAAATATTCGTTACTCGTTGCGTTGTTTCGTATAGATATATTTTAATAAATAATTTCTTGTGAACTATGTGTGAAAATGGTGAATGCGCTGGCAAAACATTTTCTCCTGTTTTTATCCGGTTGCTAAAAGGTGGTCACCCTGCTAATGCCACCTTAGGCCGCGTGACGCCTGAATATAGACAACCACTTATTTAGAATTGGTTGCCCATATTCTGGCGTTAGAAAGAATATGTTTTACACTAACGGTTACAGACAGCCCGTAAAACACATTCCCGTCACAGATACCGCCTGACGTGCGTTGTTTAATGTTTACATTTGTAACGTTTATATTAGAATGTCTAATATTACACTTCACGCATAGCCCTCCGCTCGCTACGGGGGCGCAACGAACAAAAACTAACCCAAGGCATGCCCAAAATCAAGGAATTTTTTTTACAAATATAACCTCAAGAAAATAAAAATAGGATTAAAACTAACCGTAAAAATCAACGCGAGCGAAGCCGCGGGTAAAAACTAAAAGTCTCCTATGTCCTTTACTATACTCTTGAAAATATCTGTACAAAATTTAATGATGATCGGTTAAGTAGTTTACGCGTGGAAAATAGCATTAAAAATAACCGTAAAAATCAACGCGAGCGAAGCCGCGGGTAAAAGCTAAAAGTTTCCTAAAAGTTACTATACTCTTGAAAATATATGTACCAAATTTCATGATAAGTAGCTTACGAGTGGAAAATAGGATTTAAACTAATCGTAAAAATTAACGCGAGCGAAACCGCGGGTAAAAGCTAAAAGTGTCCTATGTCCTTTAATATACTCTTGAAAATATCCGTACAAAATTTCGTGATGATCGGTTGAGTAGTTTATGCGTGAAAGCGTTAGAAACAAACACATTCGCATTTATAATAGTTAGGATTCTTTAATAATACTTACTGCTACTGCTACAATCGGAGTTGATTAATTCACTGCACCAATTAGACACGAAAATTTGCTAATGCCACCAGGAATAACATCGACCTATGGACACCGCCTTATTCACTACCAGCTAGTCATCTTGGGGCGCATCCTTTGATTTGGAAAGTCATTAACTAAATTTTGCAAATCTTAGAAGAGGGCCATGACTCAATATTTAAACATTTGGGCATCAGAATAATTCTTTTGGCAGTTCGCTTAATTTAAACTATGCTTTTGTATCGTCTAAAATCCGTTTACAAACGATTCTAGATGGCAAAATTGTATAAAAATTCGAAATTTTCGGACTTCCTTAGGACGCTAGCCGTGGCTTCGGACGAATTTGTCGTAGATTCTGAAGCGAAAATTCATTTTAAATTCAACTGTCTATTAAAAATAAGCTGTGCTATGGATCCAAATACACTGCGAATATAATATAATGAAAATCTAATACCGCCCTAGCGGCTAGCTTTTTAGAAGCGCCATTTGAGTCGTTGCAATCGCGGCCGACCTGGATTGGCTTGCTCCTCAATGCGCACGGGTCATAATGCCACATCGCTTTACACGTTCCGTCCCATTTGCCGAGATTAACCCTCATACCGCCGCGTAAGATGTTTACACATCAATAAATGCCCTCTATGAAGAATAGGTTGTACCTATTTTGGATAAACTAGAACAAGCCGAAACAAACATAAATATTTATCTGTAAGTCGTTTCCACACAATGGGCTTTAAATACATCAGAAAACAGATTCATATTTTACCTGGATGAAACATAGTTTGACTCACAGTGCCCAAAAGATGGGTCAATTCTAGTTTAAACTATCCAACGAAAGCACCTTCAAATAAAAGAAAAATAATTACAGTAATTCACGCTGGATCAGAAGATTCGAGCTTGAACTACCATGAAGCCACAAGTGCGGAATTTGTTGAAAACCGGTTTGATTTCCACCTGTTAGGCCTGATGTAAATTTTAAATTTTATTATTGATGTCAAGACCCAAGACGATTTTGAGATGCACTCTATTAAGCGTCGGATGCAGCACTGCTGCCGCGGGCGCTATCCGTTTGATAGGGATCGTACCCGTACCAGAGACAACCCGTACCTTTAAATAGGTTCGGCGCTGCTCAATACTTGTTGATCATTGCAGGTGAATAACACCTGCCAGTAAAATAGCATAGCATGCCAGTGCCGCTTTAGCGCCCTCTCCCTAGGTTTTGCGTTTGATTCTGAATTGGCCAAATTCCCCTCTTCTATAATTAAGTCATCGCGTAACGCGTCTGACCATTTGCTGCATAATAGTTATTTCCAAAGCCGTGTTAGTGTTAATCCATTATCAACGAGAAATCAAAAAGTCGCTTAATCTGAAAACGTTTATTAAAAATATATCAACATGCATTAACTTAACACTGATTTACTTCAAAAAATCAAAAGTAACTGCATCTTAATGAAAAAAGGGCTGGGTCCATATGGGACCACTAGGCGTCTCCAAGAACAGAATTGGAAAAAATCATTTAATTTTCACCAATTGTGTGAAAACTTTTAAAGCAGCTAACGCAAAGACCCAAGTTGGATTTACTACACATTGTGTGTCCTTTTGAATCGCAATTTGGCACAGCACACCTTCTTCTCTTTCCCTCTGGAACAGGAATAATCCAGTGATTAGTACCATCATACCTGACCGTATCTGAGACACGAAAATCACTTCCAGCTGCCCTTGGCACCCGACCGCTTCTTTGGGATGGTGTCTTGAACATTATCAAATAGCTCTAAAAAACGAATATAATATTCAATATCCATGGCACTAATACCTATTAGCAGTTGACTTTACCTGGCAAATACATATTTCTCCTGAATTTCAATTGGCTTATATTTCTTCCTGACTTTTTGTATAAAATCCAAGCATTTTGGACAGCTGTGTCTACGAAGTAAGTGAAAATAGGCCAGTACCACTTTTTCGAACGTATGCCGATTCGGTAGTTGAAATAATAATAATAATATAAAATATAATCCAACTATTATTATACGATTTTCCCTTACTAGGCATGGGCGTAGACAGTATTTTTTCCCAGGGGGGGCGAACCGCAGATAAGGCCGCAGCGGTACTAGGAGGAGGAGGTTAAGCCGCCGAAGGTGGAACATTTTGGGGGTGCCACGCCCAAATTTTACCCAAAAGTCGTTAAAATCGTAAAAAAAAACAAGGATTCGGCAACCTCTTGAATGGCATGGCATGAGTGGTATGTTGAAAAATGAGTCGGTTAAATTCCCAGGGGGGGGCACGGCCCCCCCTGCCCCCCCCTCTGTCTACGCCCATGTTACCAGGATATCCATTTGGTCGGTCCCATCCATACTTTTATTGTATGGAGAGATGAGATATGGGCGAGGGACTGAAATAGTCATACTTTCATTTTTGGAAAACCTATCTACATTTCTGATCGGTTCAATTCCAAAGCAGGTACTTGCAACCGAGCTTGCAACAGTCACAACCTTATTGTTTTTCCAACTAACATATAAAATTCAGTCTTTATCTAGCGTAGATAAATAATCACTCCTACCTCGCTTCTACATGGTCTTTTTAGTAACTAGTGGGGATTCTTTGGGAATTATGATTTCTCTTATAGTACCGGTAGCTCCATAACCATTAATTTTTAAAGTACTCATAAGATTCTTACTATAAAGAGATTATCAACGAAGAAATTAAGTATAACGAAACCGTCGTTTTTCGCCCAATTTCTCTATCATTTGTAGCAAAGGGGCAGTAGCCTTTCCAAAATATCCTTCATATTCCTGATTTGATCTGGGATTCTTCCCCTGGTAAACCTCAAAATTTATCAGGTATCCGCTGGGCGTGGTAAGACACCATACTTTATACCCGAACCTCCCTGGTTTCCCCCTTATAAACTGCATACAACTATGACGTCCGAAATAACGGATCATATGGACTCATTGTAAGCAAGATTTTGTTCAGGAATAAAATGTTCTAAGAATGCTTTTTTTAGCATATCAGTAATTGACTGAAGTTTATACATTTTATCATTCACTTCTATATTATTATTATCTGCAAAGTGTATGAGTCGGTATATTTGTAGAAATCGGTCCCTTCTCATAGCTTCAGATACCAATATATTTTTCATATCTAAACTAGTTTCCCAATAGCTTTTTTTGAAGGCAGTTGGTTATATCCACTTAGCAGAAGAATGGAAATATATAAATACTTTTAGTTCAGGAACTGTCAAATTTGGGTCCGGTTCATTTTTGAATAGAGCATAATTTCGAGTTTCAGAAACAATCGTGTTAAAAAAAATCAGGTGTCAAAAACAATTCAAGTAACTCAACACAAGACATAGATGCATATTTTGTATAGTCACCCGTTGGAAAATCCTGTCGCAGACATGCTAAATCTCCCTGAATAAATGTAATTTCACTTGGAATCGAAACTCTTAGGGAATTCCGTGTCACGCTTGCACCTACAGTAGCCAAACTTGGAGCAACAATTTTATCGGTGCTAGTTTGTAAGGGATCAGTTTGAAAATCTCCTAATCTTTCAGAACTTGCAAATACTTATTCAGAACCAGCGCAAAGTTGTCTTGGGTTCAAGTTATCTGCCATTTATGAGTCAGCTGGCGGGCCATTTGGTCCCTGTAGGCGTTAATGGTCAATAAAAAAAACACTTCCGGTCCTGCCGTCGAAGGACGACACGTTGGGAACGTATTACAGAATTCGGCACGGGTAGTGGAAGCTTTTTGCTTAGAAAACGTGTTCTAATCCTTCGGGGGAGTCTTCCGTAAAGTAGCATGGCCTGAGGGCGGTCGGGGTATATCCTGCGGGGTTTAAAGTCTCTGACAGAAAGTGGTTATACCTATAGCGTGCGAGACCTCTTTGCATAGGAAGTCGTGCAGTTCATTAGCTTGCATTTGTGAAAAAATCGGGAATTTCCAGGGGCACAGGCCCGTCTTACTGGGGGTTCCCACAAAATAGTCCCCTCACCCTGGAACGTGTAAATTATGCAGGAGTGTTGTCCTGCCTCTAACTCAGCGCCAGAAGAGGGGCGTGCTGGCAAATTGCCTCGTAGCAGTGCCATTCCATTCTCCCCTTGCAAGGGGGTCAACTAGAGGTGGGCGATTCCGAGAGATTTGTATAATCGAGATATCATTCGATCGCTAATTTTAATAACTCGATCATGAAATTAGTAGTCGAATGATCTCTATAATCGAATGATTCACTACTAATTTAGCATTACTAATTCAAGGTTCTTGACAATTTGGCGAACGGTTAGGCAAAATACAAGGATCACCGTGGCATGGTCATAGCCGTTGCTGTTAGTCGCGTAGTTGTGGGGACTTATCGAGAGATGTCTCGGTGAATGATGAATAATCTAGAAGTCACTTATTCGCTCGAGAGATGCAAGCGCCGAGGCCGAGATATGATGATTAGTATTAGTATTCTCTGTTAGTAGTTAGGTTATACACTACTGACTACTAGCTTATTGTTTTACTAATTATTTTAGAATTTGCTAATATTATTAATAATTAAAGTTAAAAGGCTTAGGGCTAATGCAAATAATTTGGAATTATAATTTTGACGGTGGTCGTATTTTAACTTAAAAGATAATGAATTTTACGAATTATAGAGGATAGAGGGTGTTGCCTCTAATACGGAACGAATTTTGCATCAAAACTACAATCTTTTTAATATATTTTTTAACAAACTATAAATTCATTGTAGCCATTATTATAATATCAAATGTTTTTGAGAACTTAAAAGTTTCAGGGCGTTCAAAATATTTTTGAGGCTAGACGTGGCTCGTTAGAAACAAACAAAATGGTGGCCAAGGCCGCAATTATTGATTCCGAATAATGTAAATATAAATATTCATCTCTCTTCCTCGCCTCTTCGGCGACAGAGACCGACAACCGAAACACGAGATACGGATCCGAGAAATGAATATACGAGTCATCGAATAATTCGTATATCGGTTTCGTTCCAAATTAGTATTACTAATTAGTAGTCAGCTCTTAACCGTTAGCGAGATATCTCGAGAGATCTTCATAATCGAATGATTTCATTAGTATATCTTATAATCGCCCATCACTAGGGTCAACAAACAAGAAACAATAAAAAAATCAAACACATCCCGGTTTACTTTCTGTGAACAAAAAAAGCACAGCTATTTTGATTGAAGCAATTAGCAAATTTAAATTTGAGTTTCCTATATTAGATGTTTAATTTTTTTCTGATTTTTATTGAGATTACTCCTCTCACGTTCTATCAATAAGAGAGTACATTTTTGACTCAAAAACATAATATTATGACAGATTCAAATTATTGTAGATTTTTTAAAGATATCATAGAAACTCTATAATATACTATTAATCAATATACATAGCACTTTATAAGATAGGGAAATGTATACACTCGATATGGTTTTTAATGTAAGGCATTTTTATTTCTTGGATATCAATGCCTTATTTTAAACAACTTTTTTACTAATGCGCCTATTTGAGAAGATAGCTATTTATGAGTATTTAGAAGTAAATGTTTATTACATTTTAAATTATGTGCCACACCATATTTGAAATTTGAGGTGGGTCATTGCACTTTGGTATAAACAAATCTATTTCAGGCGAGTGAATTTACACTTTCAGTATGAAGAATTACCTTTTTTATTTTATTTATTTATGTACCAACTTTCATTCTGAATAAATTTCTCCAAATAATCCCAAAGAAAATTGTTAAATTGAAAACACCAGAATAGAGGTAACAATGAGGCAATAATTTTTTTACTGAACTAAGAATAAAATACATTCTCATAACATGCCAACAACTTTCCTATGTAGACTTTCTAATTTTCAACAATGAGATAACATTAAATAAACAGTTCACTTGACCATTACAGGGGCCTGGCGTCCTTTTTAAAATACTCCATTTCAATCTTCTTTACCAAATTAATGAGGGATGGGTATCTTCTTACAATTTCAGCAAGATCATTCCTAGGCAATGGTGTTGTTAATATTGTAAATAAATGACCAAAAACCAGAGCATCTAATTCAGTTGGCCTAAAAAAAATCAATTACCTACATTTCAAGGGAATTTGTTATAGGATATCTTATATTCGAGAAGAAGCAGAAACTTTAAACATTTATATATTATAGGCCAGCACACTTTGTATATTTATTTTAAAAATTAAACTGGAAGAGTAGATCTTAAAATATAAATTTATAATCATAGTCAACGAAATTAAGATATTTAAGGATGACTATTTTATTTACCCATCAATAAAAAAGTAGGGTTTATTATCCAAACGAACACTTAGGGCATCACAACAATTTACAACTTCTACATGCACTTCCTCTAAGGTTTTGTTGTACCAATCAAGAACTTTTAATTTTTTTATTATCTGGTTCTTTTTCTCCCTATTTTGAATATGATTTAGGGGCCAAGGATATACTGAACCATTTCGTGCACTTGTCACTTCATTGTAAGTTTCTCTATCAATCCAACAAATGTAAAGCTGAAATTACGTTACAATTTATTAAAGTTAATAGGTTTTTGCCTATTCACATTTATAAAGCGCTCGTAAAAAAGATGAGCATAAAAATGCAGATGAAAATCTTCAAGTTATAAGAATGTGTTCCATACCACATCATATTATGCAAACTATGTAAAACATCACTTAGATATTAGTGAAAATATGTCTTAGTTAATGTTCGTAAAACCACAAAATACAGACTTAAAGATAGCCAAATAACAAAAAAATAAGTCAAAAATGCTACCCAAACAATAAAAATAATTTCCTTTAAATAGATTATGTGTAACCCATACAAAAAACAAAAACTGTCAGAACACACAAAGCTTTAAAATAACGTCCATTTTATAACATTATGTTTTTTCTCCATATGCACGGTATTACAACAAACTATCATATTGGCCTTGAACTATGTAAAATCTGAGCATGATTGACAAATAATTAGAAACAAAGTTCAAGGGACTTGAAGGTGGACTTGGTAAAATGTATGACAAGTCAAATCATGTGGCATGGTCTGACATATAAAAGTTCCTAGGCAGAGGAGGTATTATTACAGCTTTGGTTAAATCTACCAGAACTGACTGATTTGAATGCTTTTATAACATAACTTTCTAAGCAAAAGCCAAGATAAAATATTGGAGGTTAAAAAAGCAACACCTTAAAACTAGTGAGTTCGAATACGGGACACTGAAAGTTGAAGCATCACAAACATTGGCTTGCCATGACACAGAATGTTGAGTACCAGTATCAGTAAAATATTAGTAACTTTTTTTAAAGAGGATTAAATAGGTGAATTATGTCATTAAAGTTAATTGAATTAAATAAACTAAATACTACAAATAAAATCATTAAATATTGATGTGTTTTCTCAAGTACTGTACAAAAAATATAGGTAGGTACCTTTTAAACCTCTAAGGGCATGCTTAATTAGTTTTATGTTTATTTACAAAACTGCAGAAGAAAACCAAAATTTAAAAAATGTCAGTTATTCAAAGAATTAAATTTGAAGGTAAAATGTTCTTGAATGAACAGTTTGCTGGCAGAAATAGCTGAAATATCTCTCTAGGTTTCCTTAATCTACCTTAACAAGGGCATGACATTAAATCTCATAATTTAATAGTTAAAACTACATTTCCTGTATTTTGCTCCATACAGAAAGGTCGATTGTAATTTTCAAATTACTCAAGCCTTAAATATGTATACTGTATAATAAAAACAGGATCCATTCTGAGTGAAATATACCATGTACGGATAATACACAATCTGCTACTCCAGAAATAAAATGTTTCTGGTGAAAAAAATATTGATGAAGTATTTCAAAAATCTAGTAAAACATTGAAGGATGATAATCAGCAAATTAGGAACAAAATCAGTATAAATACATTTTATATATCAAACATGAAAGCAGAAGGAATAACAAAAATGTGACTTTACCTCTGCAATCTCGATTACATTTCTGACCAAGGTCATATATGCTCTCAAGTCAGATTTCTGTTCATTGTCCAGTCTGTCAGTTAATGATATTCCTTTTCCATTAACAAACTGTACAATGCCTTCTAATTCAGCAGT
>JAEQML010077440.1:0-12888 GCA_016904865.1 Pissodes strobi | reverse complement strand
AGTCAAGTTGTAATTTTGTTAAGAACCCACGGGAAAAACGTAACAATTGGTGTCAGAAGTCGGATTGTGAAGGGACCGGACTTGCGAAGTATTTTTCAAAGAAGAAGTACAAGTACGTCAACGAGACCGTTTGATTGCTGGATTCTGGTAAAGTTTTATAACATTCTATGGTCAATACAAGGCAACAAACAGCAGAAATGGAACAAATAAATAAAATGTTGGCCGATTTCATGGATAATTTAAATGCTGAGAGGCGAGCGGATCGGGAGGAGGATGAACGTAAAAGGCAAGCAGAACAGGACCGGCTTCAGAAATTTTTTCAAGATCAAGAAGGTAAAAAGCAAGCGGATCGGGAAGAGGATGAACGTAGAAGGCAAGCGGATCGGGAAGAGGATGAACGTAGAAGGCAAGCGGATCGGGAAGAGGATGAAGGTAGAAGGCAAGCGGATCGGGATGAAGATGAACGTAAAAGGCAAGCAGAACAGGACCGGCTTCAGAAAATTTTGCAAGACCAGGAAGAGAAAAGACAAGCAGAACAGGACCGGCTTCAGAAAATTTTACAAGATCAGGAAGAGAAAAGACAAGCAGAGCAGGACCAGCTTCAGAAATGGATGCTGGATGTAATTGTAGGCGAGCAAGGAAAATTACAGAAAATATTGGACGGACAAAATGAGAAATTTGAGAGAGAAGTAAACAATATTCAAAAAGAAGTTGGAAATGTACAAAAAGAAGTAGGAGACGTACAGAAAGAAGTGAAGAATCTACAAGCAGAATTTACCAGACTAAAACACCAAGCACCCACCGAGAGGGCATTCGCCTCAGGACAAAACATCAAACCTCCAACGTACGACGGTTAAACATCCTGGACAATGTACAAAAGACAATTTGAAGCCGCTGCTGTTGCCAACGGTTGGAATAATGAAGAAATGGCTACATCACTAGTGGTAGCGCTTCGTGGATCTGCCCTGGAACTACTGCAGACAATTCCCATCAGCCAACAGGGGAATTATGACATACTTGTAGCTGTCCTGGAGAGACGATTTGGCGACCAACATAGAAGACAGCTCTATCAGGCACAAGTTAAGTCCCGACATCAGAAGCCTGGTGAAAACCTGCAAGAATTTGAGGCAGACATTAGACGTCTCATTCAATTGGCCTACCCGGGAGCGACAGAAGAATTTCAAGAGGAACTTGCTGCCCAATATTTCGTGGATGGTATTAGAGATCCAGAAACTCAGAAAATGCTACGCCTAGCCAAATTTGATAACAGCAGCGAAGCTTTGGGTCGAGCCCTAGAAATCGAGGCGGCCTGTAACATCTCCAAGCCAAAAATTAGGGCCGTATCCATCCAGGAAGAAAAGCCGACAAACAGCTGCGAATTAACTGAGATGGGCGAAATTTTGAAGAAATTAACGGAAGTTCTTCAGGCCGCAGGGAGATTCCGGGAGCCAATTGAAGATAGGCCACGTAACCGAAATACATCAAGTCAGTGCTATAGATGTGGCAGGACTGGGCATTTCAAAAGAGACTGCCGAGTACAACTACGGTCTAGATCTCCATCCAGAGACGCTAGGGCCCCCAAGTCAAATCAGGAAAACTTCAATTAGTCAACATTGCGGGGCGGGTGTTGGCTAAAGAAGATAAAGCCCCAGGATCGTCTCCATAAAAAGCCTAGGAAAAGCCGCCGACAGTCTAACAATTACAGGAAAAATCAACGGAAGAGCCATAACAATTACTGTTGACACTGGTGCGGCGGTATCTTTGATAAGATCCAACAGAGTGAATAGAGTAGAAGTTCTACCCATATCAAAGAATGTAGTTTTACGTACAGTTACCGGTGAGACAGCTGAAGTACTTGGGGAAATGGATATCGAACTTCAACTGGGACGAATTAAACTACACCACACAGTGTTAGTCACCGACATCGAGGACGAATTTATTTTGGGGATGGATCTCATCGGTCAACATGGATTCTCTTTTGACAACAAGCTTAATCTTCTGAAGTTTGGCACCGAAGAGTTCATCCTTAACAAAACAGACGATGGCACACCGACTAAAGTAGTGGCGGCATGTACTGTCAGAATAAGCGGAAATACCGAGCAGATAATTTTTGGGAAATTGGAGAAGGATTTTGGAGGCTGCATCGGACTTATCCAACACCACGATTTGCCTTGCAAACACCTCGTAGGCAAAGCACTAGTCAAAACCGACGGCGAAATACCGATAAGGATAGCAAATATTTCATCCAATTCCATCAAAATCAATAAAGGAGATGTAATAGCCACTTGCGAGCCGGTGCAGTGAGTAACCAGTTGCGAAACGCAGTCAGAAGTAACACCCTCAACATCACCTAAGGAAGTCCTAGAACATTTCCAGAAATCGTGGCAACATCTGTCTTCCGAAGAACTGAAGAGAGCTACACAATTTATCAAAGAGCAGAGTACAGCCTTTGAAAAGAAAAATGGCAATACTGGAAGAACGAACATCATAAAACATAAAATCGACACTGGGAGTGCTCACCCCATACGGCAGCATCCTCGAAGGTTACCAGTGACGAAGCAGCAAGAGGTTACCACATTAGTGGATAAAATGCTTGAAGATGGAATTATTGAAGAGTCGTCAAGTCCATGGTCATCTCCTGTTGTCTTAGTCACCAAGAAGGATGGGACTACCAGATTCTGCGTGGACTATAGAAGGCTCAATGACGTCACCAAGAAGGACAGCTATCCACTTCCCAGAATTGACGACACGTTGACGACACTAGCAGGTTCTCATTGGTTCTCAACACTCGATCTAAAGAGCGGGTACTGGCAAGTAGGCATTGACGAACAGGATAAGGAAAAGACTGCCTTCTCTACCGGAAGTGGTTTATATCAGTTTAAAGTTATGCCCTTCGGACTATGCAATGCCCCCGCTACTTTTGAGCGTCTTATGGAAGTTGTTCTACGAGGCCTCACTTGGAAGACATGCCTGGTCTATCTTGATGATATAATGGTAATGGGAAAAACTTTCGAAGAGCACCTACAAAACCTGCATGAAGTTTTTACCAGGATCAAGAATGCTCAGCTCTTACTGAATCCAAAGAAATGTTTTCTCTTCCAACAAAAAGTCGAATTTCTCGGACACGTCGTGTCATCAGAGGGAATCCAAACTGATCAACGAAAGATAACAGCAATTAAAGACTGGCCTCACCCTCGCGACAAACACGAACTGCGGAGCTTCCTTGGTTTATGTACTTATTATAGAAGATTTGTCGAAGGATTTTCAAATATAGCTGCACCTTTACATAAGCTCACTGAAGAACGAGCAAATTATAACTGGGATCTTAACTGTGATTCTGCGTTCAGGAAATTAAAAGCGGCTCTATGTTCTAGTCCAATATTGGGATATCCGGAACAAAAGGGTAAATTTGTATTGGACACAGACGCCAGCAACACCGGCATCGGAGCAGTTTTATCTCAAGTACAAGCGGGAGAAGAACGGGTTATCGAATACTACAGTCGAACACTTTCGAAACCTGAACGTAACTACTGTGTAACCCGAAAAGAGCTTTTGGCAATAGTACGGTCTGTTGAGCATTTCCATCAATATCTATATGGGCAAGAATTTCTGATAAGGACTGATCATGCAGCACTTAAATGGCTTTTGGATATGAAACAACCTGAAGGACAGGTAGCCAGGTGGCTTGAAAAGTTACAACAATATAATTTTAAGGTTAAGCACAGAGCAGGGAGATTGCATAATAATGCAGATGCTTTATCCAGAAGACCATGCGCGGATAATTGTAAGCATTGCCAAAGAGTAGATCAACGAGAAGGAATTACTCCGATTAGGCTAACGAAATTTGAGGTTGATCAGCAGTGGACCACCGAGCAACTTAAAAAGGATCAGCTGGAAGATAGTGAAATATCACTATTGCTAAGAGCTAAAGAAGAATAGCAACCAAGACTAAGCTGGAGCGAGATATCAAATAAAGGACTTGCTTTTAAAACTCTGTGGGCTCAGTGGGACTCCCTGGTGGTGGAAAATGGACTTCTTAAACGAGCCTGGGAAAGCGCCGATGGCAAAGTAGTGAAGACACAGTTAGTGATACCAAGGAGGAAGATATCGGAAGTTCTGGAAGAAGTTCATAATGGAAAGTCTGGTGCTCATCTCGGAGTGAACAAAACGATTGACAAGATTCGCGACAGATTTTACTGGGTCAACTACTGCCAGGATGTGAAAACGTGGTGTCGGCAGTGCTCAACCTGTGCCGCAAGCCAAGGACCCAAAACAAGATCTAGGGGCAAAATGAAACAGTATAATGTGGGCCTACCGTTTGAACGTATCGCCATTGACGTAGCTGGCCCTTTTCCAGAAACAAATAATGGTAACAAGTACATTTTAGTGGCAATTGACTACTTCAGTAAATGGCCTGAAGTCTTTGCAATCCCCAATCAAGAAGCTGTTACCATAGCAGAGGTCCTTGTGAATAACCTATTCAGCAGATTTGGTGTTCCGTTAGAGCTGCATTCAGATCAAGGACGCAACTTCGAATCCAAGGTTTTCCAGAAAGTCTGTGATTTACTCAACATCCATAAAACACGGACTACCGCCTTACATCCACAATCAGATGGCATGGTTGAGAGGTTTAACAAGACCATTGAAGAACATTTGTCAAAAGTCGTAGATGAACATCAGAAGGATTGGGACCAACACATACCACTATTTTTGATGGCCTATAGATCAGCAGTCCATGACACGACAGGACTAACACCAGCCATGGTTTTATTTGGAAGAGAACTCCGCTTACCCTGCGACCTATTATTCGGAACGCCAGAAAATCAGGATATGGAAATTCAAGACTACGCGGACTCCCTTAAGGAAAAGTTACTATACATCCATGAATTAGCCAGAGAAAACACGGAGAAAGCCAGTGACCGAATGAAGACACGATATGATCTCAAAGCTAATTCTATGGGATTTCAGATGAACGATAAAGTCTGGTTATATAATCCGCAAAGGAAGAAAGGAAGATCTCCCAAGATAACGCCAGTATGGGAAGGACCCTATACAGTCATCAAAAGAATTAATGACGTTGTGTATAGAATTCAGCGTAGTCCCAGAAGCAAACTGAAAGTTGTTCACCTCGACAGACTGAAAGCATACCACGGACATGCAGTATCTGATCGGGACGATCAGGTTTAAGAGGGAGGCAATGTCACGACTAACAACCATCCGAACGTTTTTGTGCTACCCTATAGAACTAGCCGCCGCCGCCGCGCCGTGCCCCTCGCTTCTTTGTCTGTATGACTCATCGCCCGGCCGGTCGCGAAGTTTCAGGATCGCTGGACTGGAATTATCTCGATGGCCTCGTCGAGATCATATAGAGTGGCCTCGGAATACTTCCCGAATATTCGTGATAGATTTGAGATTATATATAAGCAGACCTAAGGCGAATGTTAGTCAGTTCAGTTCAGTTAATCATTGAGTGTTGAATAGATATTAGTTGTAAAGTTATAAGAGTAGTTTAAAGTGTTAAATTGTATACAGTGATAGTGAATAAAGAGAGTATTAGTTGAAAATAGTCAAGTTGTAATTTTGTTAAGAACCCACGGGAAAAACGTAACAATATATATTCATTGATTTTTTGCTTATTGTCCAATAATATTGCCTCAAAAGGTATATACTACGGTCAAAACGAGGACAATCAAAATCACAACTCAGAAAAAAAACAACTTTCTTATTTTAAAAAATAGACCCATTGACTTTGGGCTCATTTTCAGCTAATATTGTCTGAAAAAGCAAATGCCACAGTCAAAATTGAGGTATTCGCAGGTACCACAGAAAAAAAACAGCAACTTCCTTTCTTTAAAATAATATGTTCATTGATTTTTTGCTTATTTTCTGATAATATTGCCTTAAAAGGTAAATACCACGGTCAAAAGTAAGACAATCAAAATCGCAACTGAGAAAAAAAGCAACTCTCTTATTTTCAATAATAGACCTGCTGACTTTGGGCTCATTTTCAGTTAAAATTGTCTGAAAAAGCCCATGTCACAGTTAAAATTGAGGTATTCGCAAGTACCACAGAAAAACAGCCACTTTCCTACTTTAAAAAATATGTTCACTGATTTTTCGCTTATATTCTGATAATATTGCCCCAAAAGCTAAACACTATGGTCAAAAGTAAATCAATCTAAATCACAACTGAGTAAAACAGCAACTTTCTTATTTTCAAAAATAGACCTATTGACTTTGGGCACATTTTCAGCTAAAATTGTCTGAAAAAGCCAATGCCTCAGTCAAAAGTGAAGTATTCGTAAATAACACAGAAAAAACAGCAACTTTCCTACTTTAAAAAATATGCACTGAGATTTCGCTTATTTTTTGATAGTATTGCCTTCAAAGGTAAATACCACGATCAAAAGTAAGACAATTAAAATTAAAACTGAGAAAAACGCAACTTTCTTATTTTCAAATATAGACCTATTCCGTTTGGGCTCATTTTCAGCTAAAATTGTCTGAAAAAGCCAATACCACAGTCAAAAGGGAGGTATTCGCAAATAACATAGTAAAAACAGCAACTTTCCTAATTTAAAACATATGCACTGATTTTTCGCTTATTTTCTGATAATATTGCCGTAAAAGGTAAATAAAGCAAGGCAGTTAAAAGTACAACTTAGAAAAAAAGTAACTTTATTTTCAAAAATAGACCTATTGACTTTGGGCTCATTTTCAGCTAAAATTGTCTGAGAAAGTCAATACCACAGTCAAAATTGAGGTATTCGCAGGTAACACAAAAAACAGCAACTTTCCTACTTTAAAAAATATGTTGATTTTTCGCTTATTTTCTGATAATATTGCCCTAAAAGGTTAATAAAACGATCAAAAGTAAAACAATCAAAATGACAACTGAGAAAAAGCAACTTTCTTATTTTCAAAAATAGACCAATTGACTTTGGGCTCATTTTCAGCTAAAATTGTCTGAAAAAGCCAATGCAACAGTCAAAATTGAGGTATTCACAAGTAACACAGAAGAAACAGCAACTTTCCTACTTTGAAAAAATGCACTGATTTTTCGCCTATTTACTGATATAATATTGCCTTAAAATGTAAACGCTACCGTCAAAAGTAAGACAATTAAAATCACAACTGTGAAAAAAACACATTTCTGAACTTTGCGTCACTCTGTGTACAATGTGCAACATTAGAATTTTTTCTAGATTTTTTTTTGCTCGATAAAAATCGGAGCATGAAGAAAAACTACTTTTGACAATAACAAATAATAAACAAATTGCCAATTCAGAGATGTGTCTTGTACAGGGTGATGTGACACACCTTAACGCGAACTTTTGACAGAAAATTAACCAAAGATCGCGTCCTGAAATATCAACTTCGACCATGATTCTAAATAGAAATATTAAAATAGTTAAGATTCGTCACTCTGGCAATTCACGCTTCCCTAATAGATTTACAAATAATGCACTTTGCAGGTGATGTTTTTATTTTCGGACCGAGGCATACCGAAAAGCTACCGACACCAGCACGGCTTTGGATCGCACACGTTCTCTCTGATCAACAGCGACAGAAAGCTGACGTGGTGCAAGTTCATCTACAAAACCGATCAAGGTAAAATATCGATCACGATCATGTGTAATAGTATCGAGTTATCAAGTAATTTCTCATTTTAGATCATTTTTAATACCAAGAAAAATATAATTCGCTAATTTCTTTCTGAAGACAACCTTCATCACGACATGGTCAGAACTGATCTATTTTACTCTACTTGCCCCTTTTTATACACACAGTGCATCCCTTCCATCTCAATAAGCCCCGCCTACTGGGGATCTAGCGACCAATAAAGCGGACTTTGCGTTGCCCGTTAAGTAACCAGGGGGCCTGGCTTGATGAGATGGATGAGTTTCTATATATCTACTTATTAGATAACTGGCATCCGTCCAGAAACTAATAATTAATTTATTAGCGGTTCCTCCGGATTTGATCAGGCAAAAGCTGTGAAAAGTGACAGTTCTCCATTTCCGATAATATCTCGGTTATTATGACAGATATCGAAACATATTATGTCTAATGCTAAATTCTAGCATTTGTCAATGTGACATTTGATGTATCACTTTTGGAAAAATATGACAGCTCGTGGAATTTTTCTGCAAAAATTTTTCATTCAAAGAATTTGTTTCGATTAATCCCCTTGAACAAAAGCGAAAGGTCAAAGCTATCAAAATTATAGACATATTTAAGGATAATAATATATTTATAGTTTTAGGTATAAACAGATTGTTTCAATCATCAGTAACCATAGCCAGGAGATGACAAAAACTAGCCTCTCTTACTCTAACTATGTATTTCCTCCACTCTACCAAGCCACGCCTACTTCTTGCCTAGCAAGTAACTGGGTGTTCCCTTATTGATTATTAAGACAGCAGTAGGCGTGGCTTAGCAGGATAGGGGATGCGCTTTAGGTATAAATAGACATATCAATCGTCTCCTGATTAACATCATTAAGAGAGATGCGATTTACCATTTTGTGCATGTTAAAGGTATCCAAAATTTCGACGATCCAGCCGAGGCCGAACGAATCGCCGGCCAAGATCCGGACTATCATACGAGAGACCTCTACAATGCCATCGCCGAAGCGGACGGAGGCTTCAAAAATTATCCCTCGTGGACGTTTTATATTCAGGTGATGACGCCGGAACAGGCCAAAGAACAGAAGTTTAATCCGTTTGATATCACGAAGGTATGTTGGGAATTCTTTAAATGATATATTTCATTCTATTTGGTGTTGTGGTTAGGTTTGGCCCCACGCGAATTTTCCCCTGATCAAGGTGGGAAAGCTCGTGCTCAATCGCAACCCGACCAACTTTTTTGCCGAGGTGGAACAGCTCGCTTTCAGCCCGAACAACTTCGTTCCCGGAATCGGGGGTTCACCCGACAGACTTCTCCAGGGCAGATTGTTCTCTTATCAAGACGCTCATCGATACCGACTCGGAGCTAATTTCCAACAGTTGAAGGTCAATCGACCCGTGAGTCCTACGGTAAGTCCCTAACATGTGATTGTAATAAAAAATCTGAAAAAATTGTTTTCTTTTGAGATACCGACGAACTTTCAACGAGATGGCAGTATGTGTTACTACAATCAAGGGGGAGCGCCAAATTACTATCCCAACAGTTTCGGGGGGCCCAATCCCGATTCGGACGCAGCCAGTTGGACACCGCCTCCCGCACATTTCGAGGGCTACGAAAACTACTATCCGGAGCTCTACGACGAGGACAATTATTCGCAGCCCAGGGTGTTTTGGGAGAAGGTTCTGGACGAAGGAGCTAAAACGAGACTGGTGAGTTTGATCACCATAAATAACCATGACACGCGCTTATGTTGCGATTATTTTTAAGATACAGGATGTCCTAAAATTGAAGGCATGGGTTAGCGGTTGTTGTTTAATGAATTACTCCCATTTTCCTTGATATGACGATTTCTCGTGAAATTCTAGTCATTTTTCATATGGCATAACTTGATTCAACTGTTTTCGAATGGTTGACGTTTGACAAGTGACAGTTTAGCCCATTAAAGAATCTAAACGGTTTGCACTTTCTAGTTTTTATATCCTGCGAGATGTGCTTTGGGTTTGACCGGAAAAATCAGGAACATGTTAACTTCCGATCAAACCAAAAGTTTTGTAGGATAGATCATTAAAAACCAAGCTTAAGAAGTGCGTTCCAACTTCGCACTATATATTCAACCATAATTAATTTTCAGGTTAACAATTTGGCCGGGTCCATCCGCATGGCCAAGGAAGACATTCAGGAACGCAGCGTCGAGTTATTCAACAACGTGAGCGAAGATTTGGGGGCCAGACTAAAGCAAAAAGTGTTCGGAACGAACAAAACTGTCCTCCTTTGATGAACAAACTACTAATTAATCTACGAAATATATTCTATATATCCTATCAATAATAAAAATTGAAGTTTACCCTGTAAAATGTTGATTTATTTACAAACGATTTAGTACAATCCAAATTTTGCCAAAGGCAACCAAATCTTGGATAGAGGACGTCTATGTAATATGCACGATGTGATGTGGACGACAAACACACTTTTGTCTATTGTTATATTCAATCACTAACAAGCAAGATAGTCCCCTGTATAGTATTTTGCAACAAAATAACCAGCATATGACACTCTCAAAAGAGGTTTGAATTTACAACGATACAATAGAACATTTTTCCTAAATTCAAAATTTACTAAATAAAATATGCAGTTCTATCTGGCGCCATCTGCTGGAGTTTTTGATATTAAGGTACATGGCGCATCATGATTTTCTGCTGCTAATAAGTCGGGTCGGATTGCATTCGAAGATTCTCAAACCTTCAACAGGCACCAGGTGGCTACATCTGGTTATGTAAACAATCCGACGCTTGGCGAATTCTGCTTCGTAATGATAGGAAGAGCCGACACTCTTGTATAGTCACTGTAGTTATGGCGAGAGCAGTGTTGTCGATCCTAAATTTGCCAAAAACAACCAAATCTTGGATAGAGGACGTCTATGTAATATGCACGATGTGATGTGGACGACGAACACACTTTTGTCTATTTTTATATTCAATCACTAACGAGCAACATAGACATCCTGTATAGTATTTTTCAACAAAACAACCCGCATATTACTAAATAACATATGCAGTTCTATATGGCGCCACCTGCTGGAGCTTTTGATATTAAAATACATGGCGCATCATGATTTTCTGCTGCTAATAAGTCGGGTCGGATTGCATTCGAAGATTTTCAAAGCTTCAACAGGTGGCGCCAGGCGGCTACATCTGGTTATGTGAACAATCTGACGCTTGGCGAATTCTGCTTCGCAATGCTAGGAAGAGCAGACATTCTTGTATAGTCACTGTAGTTATGGCGAGAGCAGTGTTGTCGATCACAAATAAACCGCTAAAGTATATGTGATGCCATTTTAAAAAGCCATGTTGCCACTTTTCAATGTCTTTTAAAATTCGATAATTTCAAATATTTGCTTTGTAGGTCATGGGTTTGAATTAGTTTCCCTTTTCACACCTTCCTTAAGCTTTAAAAATACATGGGGCAAAAATGCCCTTAGTTTGTAAAGTTACAAAGTAAATGATATAAAACGAACTATAATGAGAGGTTGGCAACAGTGTAGAAGGGGCCGCTGTCTGACATTAGGTGCGTGTGTTGTCAACGGTATCCTTGACAACACACTACAGGAGCAAATTTGCCAAATTTTCATCCCTTTTTTTAGAATATAAAATACACGTTTCGTAGGGAGGAAATTACTTATGTAGGTGTGGAAGAAAATAATCGAAGTTTGGCAACCCTGGTTCAGGGTTTAGAACTCCCCAGGTGGAACCGAACGAGAATCGGCCGGATCGATTTTACACGAAAACCACCCAAAACTTCATAATACGTTTACAACGTTGCCAATTTCAAAATCACTAAAAAAACATGCATATTTCGTAAGGACGAAACTTTTTAATAAAACCTTTCATATGATTACAGCGTTGCCAATTTCAAGATCAGTCAAAAAATAATACATGTTTCCTAGGGAAGCAATTTTTGAATAAAACAGGAATTGTTCATGCAGGTGGGAAAGAAGATAATAATCGAAGTTTGGCAACACTGGTTTAAGGTTTAGAGCTTCTGTTTTTATACGAAATCGATTTTACACCAAAAAATGCCGTTTTTGATGACCCTTCATATGTTTACAATGTTGCCATTTTTAAAATCAGTCAAAAAATAATACACGTTTGGTAGGGAGGGAATTTTTGAATAAAACAGGAATTACTCATGCAGCTGGGGAAGAAGATAATCAAAGCTTGGCAACACTGGGTTAAGGTTTAGAGCTCCTCAGTTTTTTTTTGATCTGAGATCGATTTTACATAAAAAAATGTCTTTTTTGATGACCCGTCATAATACGTTTACAGCGTTGCCAATTTCAAAATCAGTCAAAAAATAATACATGTTTGGTAGGGAGGGAATTTTTGAATAAAACAGGAATGCAGGTGGGGAAGAAGATAATCAAAGTTTGGCAACACTGGTTCAGGGTTCAGAGCTCCCAGCCTTTTTTAGATGAGATCGATTTACACCAAAAATGACGTTTTTGATGACCCTTCATATGGTCACAGCGTTGCCAATTTTAAAATTAGTCAAAAAATAATACATGTTTGGTAGGGAGGGAAGTTCTGAATAAAACAGGAATAGCTCATGCAGGTGGGGAATCAACAAACAAAGTTTGGCAACACCAGTTCAGCGTGTAGAGCTCCTTAGATCGATTTTACACTAAAAAATGCCGTTTTTCATAGCCTCATATGTTTTCAGCGTTGCCTATTTTAAAATCAGTGAAAAATAATACATGCTTGGTAGGGAGGGAATTTTTGAACAAAACAGGAATTGCTCATGCAGATGGGCAAGAAGTTAATCGAAGTTTGGCAACACTGATTTAGGGTTTAGAGCTCCTCAGGTTTTTCTTATGAGATCGACTTAATGTTTACAGCGTTGCCAATTTCAAAATCAATCAATTCTCTTAAAAATCGAAAATAATTGACGATAAGCAAAAAAGTTAAATGAGAAAAAAACCATTATTTTTGCTTTTCTACAAGTTGAGATATCACTATCTTTTGAGCCTGATGGATATTTTATTTCATATTTGGAAAACAAATTTAATTTCCTACTCAACTATGTATCACAAGAATATGGTTTCCTACGTTTTGACTCGAATAAATCCATCATCAGGATTTTTTTTATATACTTCTTCATTCGACCCTGTAAAATGACATACTTAATTGACATAAAATCGGATGATTTCTTCAATTATCACAAAAATATGTAAGTTTTTTAGAAACGTATTTAAAAGTCAAAAAT
>JAEQML010077439.1:0-12888 GCA_016904865.1 Pissodes strobi | reverse complement strand
CTTCCTAGCTTCAGAAAGGAGGGCTGATCTGATTCCAATTCACAAAACTGAACTTAGAAACATGTTTGATTATTTCTTCGTTAATTACGATTTTGCATCGTCTGGGTTCCCTTGCTACTACGAGAGATTTGGTCTTAGATGTTGATATCTGCATATTGTAGGTTTCCGCCGTTGTTTTAAAGGTATGCACCAAGCGCTGTAGCTTATCTGCATTATCCGAGATCAGAATTGCGTCATCTGCATAACAAAGATTTTTTATCTCTTTTCTTACAAGCCCATATCCGCGTCCTACCTTTTTTCTTTCTTCTATAATTTTATCCATTACTAAATTGAATAATAGTGGACTTAGGCTATCTCCCTGACGTATTCCAGATTTAATGTCTACTTCCGATTTAGTTTTGTTGTCTGTGTTAATGTCTCTTATTATCTCTACTAAACTGCTGGACTGGTTTTCTTATTTAAGTAATTTTAGCACATCTCCTAATCTGACACGATCAAAGGCTTTAGTCAGGTCCACGAAGCACATGTAAGCAGGATTGTTGTATTCAATTGCTTTCTCAGCAATTTGTCTGATTATGAAAATGGCATCTATTGTTGAACTATTTTGCCGGAAGCCTTGTTGTTCTTCACTTATTATTTAGTGATCTTATTGGCGAATATCTTTGTTAGCAATTTTAGTGTTGTGTTAAGCAAGGTGATCGTACGGTAGTTGCTAGGATTCTTCTTATTTCCTTTTTTTGTATATTGGTATTGTAATGCTTGTTTTCCATTAGTCTGGTACTCGCCTGGTAAAATTTTCTCTGAAATTTTTTCTAAAAAAGCACAGCAATATTTTCGATTATTATTTCCCCTCCATATTTTTGGAGCTCATTGGGTATGCCATCAGGTCCTGGGGCTTTTCTGTTTTTGAATTTTCCTGCGGCATTCCTGAGTTCTTCGTTTAAAATATCTATGATTTGTTCGTTGTCGCCCTCTTCTTCTTCTTCTTCTTCCCCTTCTATGCATGTGCATTATTCCCTTCATTGTAGATTTCTTTGATGTAAGCTGTCCATTTTTCTGCTTCTATTTTATTGAAATTGTTATATTCATTAATAGGTTGTTTTCTCCCTTTAAGCATTTTCCACACTTTGCGTTGCGCTTCATAAAAGTCGTGTTCCATCTCTTTGGTAAACCGTGCCCAATGTCCTCTTATCAGGTTTCTTATCTTACAGTTAACATGGTTTCTTGTATTTTTGAATTGCTCATAATTGTTAGGCGTCTTATTACTGCAATGTTGTAGGTTTTCTTTTTTTTTCGTACGCTAATCTCTTATTTCTTTGGTAAACCATGGCTTTGATACTTTTGTTGCCTTTAAGTTAATTTTCCTAACTCCTATACTTTTTTTGCAGCCTGTAATATGTTCTATTTTTATCCAGAGTTTGTTTACATTTTCCTCTTTTTTTTTAATGGATTTATCTTGAATCTTTCTTATAGTCGTTTTTTATTTATAAAGCCACTTCGTAGTTTGGTCCTCTAAAGACTCTATGTTTAACTTTTCGGCATATTTGGGGGTCTTTTTCTTGTTTGGTGGGATCTTGATTAAAATCTTGCCTAGCACTAATTTATGATCTGACCCTATATTGGGCGATGTCAAGGCTCTTACTTCAAGAATTTGTTTAGGTACAATTTCTCTGTTGGTTATTATGTAATCTATTGTTGAATGCTGACCCTGTGTATTTTGCCATGTGTACTTGTGTTGAGATTTATGGGAGAAAAATGTGTTGTTTATTCTTAAAATATTTTGAGCCCAAAATTCAATAAGATGTTCTCCGTTTCAATTTATTATCTCTTCACTGAATCGTTGTTTGATATTGTCTATGTTATTATTTCCCACTCTCGCATTAAAGTCTTCAAGTATTACGAGTTTTTCGTTTCTCTGTATTTTGTTCAGCACGTCTTGTAAGGTATTATAAAAATCTTCCGTTTCGCTTTCCGGTTTGCTTATGTCAGGAGCATATACTGCTACAATATGAAGTTTGCTGCTCGCCAGATTTAAGGTTGTCTTTAGGATCCTGTGGCTGGTGTATTCGATATTCTCTATGTCCTTCTCAAATTTCTCATGAAGTAAAAGGCCCACTCCTGAGCTTGCATAATCACCTCTGTCCTTTCCGCTATATAAGCAGAAAATTTTGATATTTTGTTGTTCCTTTTTCTCTCTTTCTGGTTTCTGAGAGCGCGCATATTTCAATTTTTTGGGTATTTATTTCTATCAGTATCTCTTGGTCTCTCTTAGTCCACGATCTAATGTTCCAGCATGTTACTCTTAGTTCAGTATCCTTTCTCATACTACTGTTTCTTGCTGGGGTCGTCTTTAAGAGATTCTGTCCTATGTCAGAGGCTCTCTGATCGGTTCTATGAGCATATTTTTTTTACCGGGGCAGGTCGCTAGCCTCACCTCCGAACCCTCCTCTTTTATCCGGGCTTGAGACCGGCTGCACTACTATCAAGCTACTCAATTCACCCAACAGCAGTGCAGGCACAGTTCTGGGAACATCTGCCGTGAAAATATCTCTAAAACAGGGATATCTCAGCCACATGTCTGCGGTGTTCCAGACTATCCAGATCCCGGATCAACGACCATACGCACAGCTCTCTTCTGAATGGAATCCAATACCTTTAGGGTGTGCTTCGGTGCGGCACCCCAGATGCATGAGCAATATTCTAAGCACGGTCTTATTTGCGCTCTGTAGAGCAAGAGACGCTGCTGTGGTGCATACAATTTCTTACTGCGGAATAGCGCACCAAGCTTCTGCAAAGCTGATTTTACCATGTTAGCAACGTGGTCATGTCAGGACATATCGCTGTTGACCGAGACACCCAGTAGTCCGATGGTCGCTCCTGCCATAATGATGTCAGGGTTCGCCGTATTGGCTTTCTTGGTAAACGTGGCCGCTTGGGTTTTTTCTGCATTGAATTGGAACACATTTTTGTCGCCCCCAGTTCGAACCCTCTCCAGATCTTGATTAATTGCAGTAATCTGCTCCTGTCTGGCATGATATGGCTCAGTCGCTGGTAAAGGCTTTTCCGAAATAAATTGGGAGAAAACGGTACTGTCATCTGCAAAATTGTAAATAGGATTAGGATTATTGGTTTCGGTCAGCAGGTCATTAATATAGATGAGGAATAGAGTTGGTGAAAGTATATATTGCGTCCTGAGGCATGCCCGCGTTACTGGTGAATGTGTCTGAGATGTGTCCACAAACTACTGATTATTTATCACCCTATCCTAGGTTTGACTTTAACTACTACTTTAATGACTAAATATTACGTAAGCATTCAAGACAAATTATAAACAATGCGTGCGAACAGCGCAGGCCATTATGAACCTTAAAGCTGCAATAGTCAGTAGATTTTATCTCTAATCTATTGCGCTCCAAGCAGTTCACAGTAGGCTCTGGTTGTTCTACCGATATCCTAATTCTTAAACCTAACTCAAGAGATGCAGCTCAGGGGAGCGCAGTTTCTTGGGGGATACCCCTCTAAAGTACGCAAGCCAATTCTACGATAGATCTGTCAAAATACTAAGTCAAGTGATTTTAAAAGTTAAATAGTTACACTGCCTTAGAGTGCCGAGTGTAATTAAGATAAACTAAGAACACTTAAATAATTACCTAATGAAATAACCAAAGCTAACCAAAAATTAAAACACAACACCGTTCTTTAAGAACTTTATTATAAAGGGGGACCTAGGCCTATAAACAATTCAAACCGCACCTCAACCGAAAGTACATGCGTATTTTAATAATCGGGTTTAGTGGGACTCATTAATTCTTTGACCAATAGACATGGTTATTGTTTTGTCAATAGTCCTGGTGATGATGATTATTAGAACATATCATTGTGAACCTCCCCGATGTCGCCCTGGATGCATTGGCTTTGCCTAGTAACCGATCTTGGATTATATTTCCAACGTGTCTAAAGTTAGAATCATATGTTGGAGAGATAGAATTGGATTATTAAGCTAGAAAGGAAGTCATGATGCCTTTTTCAGGATTCTTGGTAGCCTATATGAATCTCTTAACGTGAGGATTCAGCGGCCGTGATATTCGATTTTGTGGATAACTGAATATTGCTGTCTAAGCTGGAGTGAGAAGATTTTAGGGGTTTAGTTTGGATGATACCTCACGGGCCGTAATCAGAGAGTTCTGTTTATTTTGTTTGGGTCTTGTTCTCTTTTGACAGAACGTTAATGACATTTTATCTGACCATCCAGGTTGCAGCTGATAATACAATTATGTGGCATCATCTGAAGCATCTTGCATTGTATTATTAAATTGCTAAAGAAAGACATTACAACGATTGACTCTGTAAACAAAACAATAAACAGAGAAAGTGCTGTTCTATAGTTGACAAATTTCTAGATGGTGGCGTTAGTATGATTTCTGATGTAGGGCTTAGCCTGACGATATTACAATATCGATCAGGTATTAAGTCTTAAAGCTTTTTCCAATCCGCGAGGTTTCTAGAGGTGCAGGAGACTGTCCAGAGCAGAGGCCTGGTGATATCACCTTAATGAGTATTCTTAGCCTCCGGGAATATTTCCAAATTTTCTAAATGACGCAACGGTAGTCCAATGGTTCAATTTCAACTATTGTCCCATGTCTCCAGATTCATAGAAAGTATTGTAAAGTTTTGAGTTTCCTATATTGAACAGAAAAAAGTTGAAATTTTCAGGATTCTTGATAATCTGTACGAATTTCTTAACGTAAAGAATTCAGCAGCTTCATTATTCTGTGATCTAGCCAAGGCTTTCGAATGTGAGGACCACTGCTGCCCAAGCTGAAGCGTTATGGGTTTAGAGATTCGACGTTAGCCTAGTTCGGATCATACCTCACGGGTCATAGTCAGAACGCTCTGGTCACTGGTTCCTACTCCAAATAAATGAACATCGATTATGATGTGCCACAGGCTTATCTTTCCTTTCTTTTGACTGTACGTTAAAGATAGCTCTATGATGATTTATCTGCAAAGATCATTAAGAACTTCTGATGGATGCATTGACTTTGCCTAATAATCGGTGTTTTCTTTATCATCTCTTCTCATGTGACGTAGATCGATCCCTAATCTGAGGTACATCACCTGCACGCCAACCATGGCGTAGCTTCACGGTTTACTGGTTCTATCAAAATAAAAATGCCATTACATTTACAGTAATAATCAATTGTATGAAATGGGGTGGGTATTCAGCGAAGCTGCTCACGCAACGGCATAAAATTTTTCCAATTAAAATATTATTTATTTTTAATAAACATTAGATTAAATATAACTGGTAGTATATAAAAAAAAAACCGCGCTTGCTTAAGATCACAGGACAGAACTGAAATCTTCAACAAGGCGAAATTAATATAAAGTAAAATAAAGAAAATTAAAAAAAAAAAATTCTTGGATGCGCCGGGCATCAATCCCGGTACCTCTCGCATGTTAAGCCAGCGCTCTGCCATCTGAGCTACGCCGCCGATGAGAATACGTGCGTCAAAACTGAATATAAGTATATAGACCGGCTTAATACATATTTAATATAAATATGGCAGTTAGGTAGGTGATTATTCGAATTAAGCAACTAAACCAAACCGGGATAGTTGGCAACACTGATGCATAATATATCGTTTATATGCATACCCTCAATTTCCCAATCTAATTACTCGAGATAAAATGTATTTGTTATTTATCTAATACATGAAATCCTGACTTAAAGATGTTATTATTTTATTATCATTGTTAGACCTCTAAAGCAAGTAACTACGTTCCCTATAATTATTACCAAAAAGATTTCCATGAGTTCCGAAAAACAAGATAAAAATCGAATATCTCCTTCGAAGCGAGAAGCATACTTTTAAACGCATTACGCTTTAACATAATATGTTACTTACTAGACGTACCCAGTGGGGATAATAATATTATACAAGTCATCTAAATGTTAAATATAATAAGGTATATTATAAGCTGTATGTATAGTAAAATAATTTCGAAGTTCACCTTTTAACATTGTTATAACTAAATTTACTACGAATTAAGATATAATATAACTGTATGTAATTGATAATATATACTAGAACAGGGTAATGTTGTTAATAATGTTGATTTGTACAAGAGGAATAAAGTTCGTTTTACGGCCATTGCACTGAGCCCGCAATAGGCTAAAATACTGTATTTTCATTTCAAATATAATTTATTGTTCCCTGCAACAGTCCTCTTAATAATTATTTCGCTCGTCCTTCGATGCGCGACGAAAACAACATAACGAACATGCTTTCAGAACATAACTGCCAAAGTTTCGCGTGGAAAGCTCGACAAGGGCGAAATAATTTTACTAAGTCGAGTTGGAAGGCCAAAAGGCGGCGGAAGATGGGTGGCAGAAACAACGGGTAAATAGACTCAGGTGAATAATAATTATATATGAAACGACAAAAACATGGAGTCGAAGAGAATGATGAAATAATAAGACTCGACGATAATAATTTTTTTTTATTTCGATAGTTTTGGCTTCGCTTTTTTATCGCAGCCAATCCAGACAAATAAACAACTCTTTAATAAAAATAAAAAAATGGGGAATACATAAAATCATTCACGTATTTTATGAAATTATTATTATAGCGTGGAGAAGTACCTTATGGACGGATGGAGAGATCTGCGTTCGTATTAGTGCATTCTTAGTATTGTTACGGTAATTTTAACAATTCCGTAACATCAGGTTGTTCCGAGTTTGCTTGTATTTATTTTTGGTTTGAAATAATAACTTTTCATCTTCAACCTATTTTGAATTACTGTCTGAACCGACCTGATAGCAACAGTGTGGAAAATTCCGCATTAAATAGTACGAAAATATTAATAAATATTGAATTCTTATGTTGCCCATGCATCAAGTTTATTTAAATCTAGTTTTTGCCTTTTAAATATACCAGTCGATAATTATCTCGTTAACATAAAATGAAAATTAATATTATGGGTTGAATCTACGTAAATACAGCAGTAGAATATATTATTTAAAATTGATAAATAATTTCAAATATGCAGTTCAGATTTTATGATTAAAGATCGGTCGCTTCGTACGGTGGAAAAAGTTGAAATATTTGTGACGACTGCGCGCGGTGCAATTTTTATGAGATGTGATTTTGGTGGAAGGTAGGACTGGATTTTAAAATCTGTCTTGTACCGCCGACCAGTGTGAGAGGTTTGAGAGAAGGTAGGCTTGACTTTTTCTTTATTTTTTTTGCGTTATTTGATCTTATTTCTAGTTTCCTATATCGTAAAGTTTGTAGGCAGAATAAAGCTGCTAAGCGTGCGAATCTCTGATATCTGCCTATTATCGTTTCACATACCACGTTGTCTTTTGCCGTGTGTATGTTGAATAAGCTCGTGAATATCTGATGTTTGTCTACTATCGTTTCACATATACCACGTTGTCTCTTGCTGTGTGTATGTTTTTGTCTGTAGGGCATATGTGTGATAGTGGGTTCTTTGGAGCTTAAGGCTCTTGGTTAAGAGAAAAAAAAAACTTGATCCTACAAAAACAGGAGTTATTAAATTTCGGATTTATTTCCGCAACCCAATTAAAGAATCGATCAAATTGGCCTATAGGGCACATAGTTAGGTTCTAGTTAGAGGTGGCATTTTTAGAAATTAATAACCAAAACTGTCTATAGTGTGGGAAACTTAGTCTAACTTTCTCTAGTATCGTTATCGGATGTTAGGAGATATATAGGGAATCAGAGTTAAGCTTAGTTAGTTGTTGTTCGGCCTATAGAAGCATTTTATCGTCACTTTGTTATTTAAAGAGCGCCTTCTCAAGCCCTTCTCGACCGTGGTCGGTACAAGATCATAATTGTTTGTTTGTTTTATTTCTCTATTTCTATCCAAATTCGTTGTTACCTTTGTTTTTGAATTAAACTTTTGAATTAGAAAATAGCTTTCAGGCAATAATTGAATTGAGTGATTGTCATTACCTTTATTTTAGCATTGAATTGATTTTTGAGTTGAAAAGTAGCTTTTAGAAAATACTTGCATTTTGATTGTCTGTTTAAATTTATCGACTTCACTTTTGTTCTTACCTGATTACTGTAATTGTTTTTTTATTGAAATATTGTTCATCATAATCTTTCTCAGCTTAAACAGCTATTTATTTTATTTATTGTTTTTAATCAGTTCACTGTTTAATTTAAAACCATAATTATTCTCTATGGTCTAAACAATTCTGTGCAAATTGGTGGAGACATATTTAATTAAATTAAATTCAATTTTTCTCCAGCGTGTTTTGGCATCTTTCAGCATTGTTAATTGAGAAGAATTATTTGTAGTTATCTCTTGCCAAGTTCTGTATTAAAAGCCCAAGCTTAGACAAGCAACGCTCTTCGCCAAATTGAAACAGAGTTGGTAACAACATTCTTGGTGAACTCTTTAACTGCCTTGTACTGGTTTTCTTTTTCATGCTACTGAGTCCACACGCACTCGGCCTACCAGGACAGCTTCCAGTGACGTCACAGGACAGATCCTAGGCACTACAGCAATTTCCAGTAACACTCTCCAGGAAGCTCGGAGGAAGCTCGGAGGAAGCATAAGGTAATTAAAGGGCAGTTATCACCAGGAAGATTCAACAGAATTAACACTTATTTTTGTTAGAAGGAAATAGAATAAAAATTGTTTTTTTTTTAATTTCTAATCTTTTATTTTGCGCTTTATAATCACTACTATTTTAATTATCATGCTCCGGACCTATACACCCTAAGTATCTTTCAGTTTATGTTTTTAGTAAATTAAAGTAATAATTTAATGAAAAGTGCATTTATAGTTTATAGTAACAAATTGGCTTTTTATTTGAATTATAGTAATTATAATGAGGCAATTGAAATTATATTTTAACAAATCAAAGTTTATCTTAACAAATTGGCCTTATATTGTAACAAATTGCCTTATTTGGTAACAGTAGCCCAGATAAACCCACACCAGATGCAAAAGATCGGCAAATTCCTCGCCAGCCAACTTTAGCCTTGACGTGGCGGTTATACGCGGCCTGCACCAAATAATCTGGATATGATTATAAAATTGTTCTTCAAAATTAAAATAGTTGGTCTGCACCAATTAAATGAAAACGTCTTTTGTTGGTGGAATAGTTCAGGAAAAATAAAAACTTGCAATAGTCATTCACTTCCTTTTTTCCCAACAGACGGTCATGGAAATCTTGTGATATTATGGCTGCACTGACTTTTTTATAGAAATTCCCTTATACGCTTTAATGTATGCCGATTTAAGTTTATTTTAACATTGAAAATGTTTCTGTTATCCTAATATAGGGCCTCAAATAGTGAAAAAGTATAAGCTACATTTGCCACATGACTTCATACGCGTGAGAGATCGTGTTAGTTTGTTTATTTAAACTTAAATTTGATCATAAGGTATCGGAATCCGTTCAAATGACTAAAATAAATTGGAACTAACCTAAAGTTGATTGAACGACTAACCAAAACTAACCAAAAGTAACCAAAACGGGCTAAAACGTATCGGAACAGGTTACAAACATTAAAATAAGTTACAACTAACCAAAACGAGCTAAATTTTAAGGACTAACCAAAACTAACCAAAAACATTAAATTTGATTAAAACATATCGGAACCGATTCAAACGACTAATATAAATTGGAACTAGCTAAAAGTAACCGAAAGTTGATTGAATAACTAACCAAAAGCAAATAAAAGCACCAAAACGGGCTAAAATGTATCGGAACAGATTCAAAATATTAAAGTATGTTAAAACTAACTCAAATTAATCGAATATTTTCGACTAACCTAAACTAACCAAAAATATTAAAATTGGTTATAACGTATAGGAACTGGTTCAAATGACTACAATAGTTTGAAACTAACTGAGATCAACCGAACATTGATTGAACGACTAACCAAAACTAACCAAAAGTATCAAAAAGCACCAAAAAGGGATAAAACGTATCGGCACAGATTAAAAATATTAGATTAAGTTGAATTTAACTGAAGTCTGGCGACTAACTTAAATTGACCAAAAACATTTTTTTAAACTGGTTATAACATATCGCAACCGGTTCAAATGACGAAAATAAATTAGAACTATCTGAAAGTAACCGAAAGTTGATTGAATGACCAACCAAAAGTAACCAAAAAAACTAAAATTGGTAATAACGTATAGGAGCCGGTTCAAATGAATAAAATAAATTAAAACTAACTGAAATTAACCGAAAGTTGGTTAAACGACTAACCAAAACTAACCAAAAGTAAGCAAGAGCACCAAAAGAGGCTAATTTTCAGTTAGTTTTAATTTATTTTAGTCATTTGAACCAATGCCGATACTTATACCCAATTTTAGTGTTTTTGGTTAGTCACCAAAATTTGGATAATTTGTATTAGTTTTAACTTACTTCCATAGCTTTAATCTATTTCGATACGTTTTAGCCCGTTTTGGTGCTTTTAGTTACTTTTGGTTAGTCATTCAATTAACATTCGGTTACTTTCAGCCGGTTCCAATTTATTGTAGTCAATTGAACAGGTTCCGATACGTTATAACCAATTTAAACCTTTTTGGTTAATTTTAGTTAGTCGCCAAAATTCGATTAATTTGGGTTAGTTACTTATTTTAATACCTTTAATCAGTTTCGATAGGTTTACCCCTTTTTGGTGTTTATGGTTACTTTTGATTAGTTTTGGTTAGTCATTCAAACAGCTTTCGGTTAGTTTTAATTTATTTCGGTCATTTGAACCGGATCCGTTACGTTATAACCAATTTTAATGTTTTGGTTCATTTTAGCTAGTCGCCAAAATTCGGTTAATTTGGGTTAGTTACTTATTTTAATACCTTTAATCAGTTCCGATATGTTTTAGCCCTTTTTGGTGTTTATGGTTACTTTTGATTAGTTTTGGTTAATCATTCAATCAGTTTTCAGTTAGTTTTAATTTATTTCAGTCATTTGAACCGGATCCGATACGTGAACGTCATAACCAATTTTAAAGTTTTGGTTAATTTTAGTTAGTCGCCAAAATTCGGTTAATTAAAGTTAGTTCCACCTTACCTTAATATTTTTAATATGTTCCGATATGTTTTAGCCCTTTCTGGTGCTTTTGGTTAGTCTTGGTTAGTCGTTCAATCAACTGTCAGTTAATTTCAGTTAGTATTAATTTATTTTAATCATTTTAACCAGTTCCGATACGTTATAAACAATTTTAGTGTTTTTGGTTATTTTTGGTTAGTCACCAAAATTCGGTTAATTTGGGTTAGTTTTAATATTTTTAATCTATTTCGATACGTTTTAGCCCGATTTGATGCTTTTAGTTACTACTTTTGGTTAGTTTTGGTTAGTCGTTCAATCAACTTTAGGTAAAATTCAGTTAGTTCCAATTTATTTTAGTCATTTGAACTGGTACCGAGGCGTTATAAGCATTTTTAATATTTTTGGTTAGTTTTGGTTAGTCACCAAAATTCGGTTAATCTGGGTTAGTTTGAACTTACTTCAATATTTTTAATAAATTTCGATGCGTTTTAGCCCGTTTTGGTTAGTTAGTCCTTCAATCAACTTTCGATAAAGTTCTGTTAGTGTTAATATATTTTAGTCATTTGAACCGGTTCCGGTACGTTATGAGCAATTTTAATGTGTTTGGTTAGTTTTGGTTAGTCGCCAAAATTCAGTTAATTTAGGTTGGTTTTAACTTAACATTTGTAATCTGTTCTGATAAGTTTTAGTCAGTTTTGGTGCTTTTTGTTAGTTTTGGTTAGTCATTCAATCAGCTTTCGGCTACTTTCAGTTAGTTCCAAATTATTTTAGTCACTTGAACGGGTTCCGATACGTTATAATCAAATTTAATGTTTGTGGTTTGTTTTTGCTAGTCGCCAAATTTCGGTTCGTTTTTGTTAATTTTAACTTACATTAATTTTTGTAACCTGTTCCGATAGGTTATAGCCCGTTTTGGCGCTTATGGTTAGTTTTGGTTAGCGGTCCAATCAACTTTCGGTTAGTTTCAGTTAGTTCCAATGTATTTTAGTTATTTAAACCGGTTCCGACACGTTATAATCAAATTTAATTTTTTCGGTTAGGTTTGGTTAGTCGCCAAAATTCGGTTCGTTTTGATTAGTTTTAACTTACTTCAATTTTTGTAACCTGTTCCGATACGTTTTAGCCCGTTTGGGTGCTTTTGGTTAGTTTTGGTTAGTCGTTCAATAAACTTTCGATTAGTTTCAGTTAGTTTCAATTTATTTTAGTCATTTGAACCGATTTCGATACGTTATAATCAAATGTAGGCTTAAATAAACAAACTAACACGATCTCTCACGCGTATGACGTCATGAATGTGGCAAATGTAGCATGCACTTTTTCACGATTTGAGGCCCTATACTAGGAAAACAGAAACATTTTCAATGTTAAAATGCATTTTTAGATTGTCAGACATGCAGAATTGATTGGTTAAAACAAAAGTTCCGATATCATAATAATACAAAATTTTCCCATATGTGGCCAATATTCTGGCGGACACTGCATAACATTAGTTGGATTTAAAAAAGATTTAACTATAACATTGTATCTGTCATTTTTTAGATTTAATTGAATTTCGTGCTCATTCGATTTTAGAATATGCAATAATTTTGGAAATAAGAGTGCTGGAATGTGCTTTAAACAACATTTATACATTACCTTTCAGGATCGCGGGGTAATTTAAATAATGATTTTCCGCCACCGCTTCTAGTAGAACAATTCAAATAAAGGCACTTATAACCAGGCATTTTTAACAAAAATAAAATAAAGATTAATTATTTTTCGTAACGCTCTCGGACTAAACCAGAAGACTCGCGTGGCTCGCATTTAGAATCACACTAGAGCTTGCCCTGACTATTTCTTGG
>JAEQML010077438.1:0-12889 GCA_016904865.1 Pissodes strobi | reverse complement strand
TGTGACTGCGGCTGCGTGGATAATGCTTTTCTGAATGTCTGGGAGCTGTTTTCTCAGAGTGTTTATTTTAAAAAAAGTAAATACAACATAAAAGAGCACATTTTGAATTACTGCTGGAATAAAACCATATTGTAGAAATAAGAGAATATTAAGTATATTATAAAAAAACCAAAGGTCGGATTTCTAGAGAATATTTTGCTAAGTACTACAGTATACTAAAAATTGTCATTAGGCTAGCAAAAATCTCAAATCAAGAATATATCCAAAATTCTGAAGATAAAACTAAAGCAACGTGGAACCTAGTCAACAATATTGGAAGGCCTAGTACTAAGAAAACAAACTATATTTGAAAATTTTCCCAGTAAATACGATAGTAAAACTGAAATACTAAATAAGATCATTTTATAATAAAAGACTATTAAGATAATCGCAATGCTAAAATTTCTCCGTCGCTTAAAATCGCCCCAGGAACGTCTCCACCTACGAAGCGCTACGGAAACTAAATTATCCTGAAAAATGCAAATAAATAATCGATATTAACAAAGTTAACATGAATATCAGCAGAGGGTTCTGGATGACCGTAGTACTTTCAAACACTAACAGAGGGATGCTATTTTTCAAGCGCCGGCGGCGACTTGTTAGGAAACAAGTTGACCTTGACCACTTTGTCCGGATTTCGTTTGCAATTGTAGTTATGATATTATTATTTTATAATAAAACGATAAATCTAGTGTTTCTTATAAACCGCCAGTCAGTTGGTAAAATTTTAATATAAACTGCAGATCAATTGAGAAGGTAAACCTAATTTACGTATACATTATTGGTCATCTGGAATGATTAATTGAATTTTGCTGATAAACTCTTGTTAATTAAAAGGAAATTTTGCAAATAATTTGCTGGTCAATTGAAATGATAAATTAACTTTTCATATAATCGTCTGGTTAATTGAAGTAATCAATGAAATTTGGCATATAAACTGTTGGTAAATCAAGATTACCAATTGATTTTTCTCATAAACTGATATTCAATTGAAACGATAAATCTAGTGTATCTTACAAATCGCCAGTCAATTGAAACGACACTTATATTAAATTTTCATATAAACTGCAGGTGAAGTGAGAAGGTTAATCTAATTTACCTATAAATTATTGGTCATCTGGAATGATTGAGTTTTGCTGATAAACTCTTGTTAATTCAAACGAAATTTTGCATATAAACTGCTGCCCAATTGAAACGATAAATTAACCTTTCATATAATATGCTGGTCAACTGAAGTAATCAATGAAATTTGGCATATAAACTGTTGGTAAATCAAAGCGAACAATTGATTTTTCTCATAAACTGATAGTCGATTGAAACGATAAATCTAGTTGACCGCCAGTCAATTGAAACAATACTTAAATAAAATATTCATATAAACTGCATGTCATTTGAGAAGTTAAATCTAATGTACATATAAATTATTGGTCATCTCCAATGATGAATTGACTTTTGCCGATAAACTCTTGTTAATTCAAACGAAATTCTGAATATAAATTGCTGGCCAATTGAAACGATAAATTAACTTTTCATATAATGTGCTGGTCAATTGACGTAATGAATGAAATTTGGCATATAATCTGTTGGTAAATGAAAACGACCAATTGATTTTTCTCATAAACTGATGGTCAATAGAAACGGTAAATCTAGTCTTTCTTACAAGTTGCCAACAAAATTGTCTTATAAACTGCAGGGCAATTGAGAGAGCAAATCTAATTTACGTATAAATTATTGGTCATCTGGAATGATTAATTGAATTTTGCTGATAAACTCTTGGTAACTCAAACGAAATTTTACATATAAATTGCTGGCCAATTGAAACGATAAATTAACTTTCTATATAATTTGCTGGTCACTTGTAGTAATCAATGAAATATAAACTGTTGGTAAATTAAAACGACCAATTGATTTTCCTCATAAACTGATAGTCAATTGAACCGATAAATTTAGTGTTTCTTACAAAACGCCAATCAATTGAAACGATACCTAAATAAAATTTTCATATAAAATGCAGGTCAATTGGGAGAGTAAATAATTTACGTATAAATTATTGGTCATTGAGTTTTGTTGATGAACTCTTGTTAATTCAAACGAAATTTTGCACATAAATTGTTGACCAATTGAAATAATAAAATAACTTCATATAGTCTGCTAGTCAATTGAAGTAATCAATCAAATTTGACATATAAACTGTTGGTCAATCAAAGCGATAAATTGATTTTTGTGATAAACTTATGGCACTTAAGCACCCCAGGCTTTTTAAAATAAAATCATGTTTTTGAATCACTTTATTCTATTTTATAATTTTTTAGATCGGTTTCGATCAAAGCGTGTTTTTTTTAGTTTTTTAAATATAATTTATTTTGCACTAATAATTTAGGTAGCAGAAAATTACTAAACATTTACGCAATACCCTTAATAATTGTTAAATGAATCAATAGGTGTGCCTGACAAAAAATATAATTTTATAATAAAATATGTACAACTATGATTTTTTTCTCCAAATTTTAGTGCGGTTTCGATTAGATGCGACATTGCGACCGATAAACTGCAAAATATTTTTTAATACGTTAAATTGGGAATGTGACTTGTCTTAACCTAAACATACAGCGTGAGCTGGGACATGCGACAGGAAAAAAAAATAGAAGACATTTAATTATACATTACATTTGTTGTGTTTATATTTGAAAAGTAAGAAAACTAAATAAAATTAAAATAGAAGTGAAATAAAAGGCTTGTCCTCTGCGAGATTATGCACTACTTCCTCAACTTAAAATTAGAATGTTTTTCTGTAAACAAAATAAAACCTCTTAAAATTTCAAAAATTTTTAAACCAAGTTTAAGCTGTATTGTTGCTTAAAACATTAAAAAAAATTATATCAACAATACATATTTATTGCAAAGTGCTTTATATTAAATTTAATCTAAGTATAAAATTGAAATTAACGCATCGACCTACCAAACGCTGTGTATGGAATAAAAAACAATCTCAAATTAATTTCTACATTTTAGCATTTTATAATTTATAAAATGATTTTAGGTAGATATATCGAGTTAAACTCTAAAATAGCCATAGCACAAAGCTCCCAAGAAAAACGATGGGGAGCAAAATGTGTGCATTTTATATTCATTTAACAAATTGCACTTTGTAAATCGGTTATAGTAGCAGCAGCATACCCACGCCTGCCATGCAGGCGTATCCACGTATTGCAGAAGACGCCGCCGCCGGTTACGTCCTCTATTAATAATATAAAAATGCTAATATTCCGCTCGCATGAAAGATGGTTTGCCTAAATCAGGCTATGGGTAAGAAAACTTAAAAACGTACCCTCCAACTATATGTCCTAATTGTTCTTTTTTAACTCGGAAACGGTTAAAGGAAGCCATTTACATCTTACCATCATTAAAATAACAGGGTGTTATTTTTTTTTCAAAATTTCAACTTTTTCTAAATATTTCTGTACAGAAATGTCATACGACCTTCTCGATGCCAAAATCGAATTCGGCATTCCCAAAAACCCCCTCCTAAAGTATTCGAAACGAAAAATATCATCCACCTACGAAATTCCCTATTTCGTGGCTAAATATGAAGAAAATGCTCATTTTTAAGACGAAAAAGATATTTTATCGAATACTTACGTTATTTGATGTCCTATCGAAAAATGTTATAAAAGCGTGTCGTTTCGATCGACCCTCAGACGACACAGACACTGGCCCAAACCACAGAAAATATAGTTACTATATTTTCTGTGCACAAACCGATTCGAGATATCTCTCTCCGCTACGGAGAAAATTTGGAAAATAGAAAAATTACGTTTAGCCAATTTAAAAAAAAACAAAACGTCGTACGTCGTACGATCGAACGAAACCCATCTTTTTGCTATATACCGTTTAGTTATAACGCTTATTCCGTATTACAATAATTACAGCCGATTTAATGAAAATCTCGATTTGTTTATCGTAATTTTTTCTGAAAAGTTTTTAAGTTGGAAACGGTTAAAGGGATCCGTTAACATCTCGCCATAATAAAAATACATTTTTTAAAAAACATACAAGGTGGTAAAGAAATTTATTTTTAAAAAATTTCTCCTTTTTTTAAAATTCCTCGGTTATTTAGCGTCTGACGAAAAAATTCATAAAAACTTTTTATTCCAAATTATCATTAGATACATTTTTTTTAAAATGTAATAATTTTTGAGATATTCGCGAAAAAGTTCGAAAAAAACGTCTTTTTTAAAAAGAGCGATTTTTTTTTATTACAACGACCCAACTATAGATTAAACGCTATCAAAATACATATTTTTGGTAGTAAGTGTTTTTTTCGTCTGCCCCGTAATTTTCGAGTTACGTTTTTTCTCGTTTAGGGTCCGATATCGCCAAAACTAAGAATATTGCCTTTTTTTCGTAAAGAACTTTTTTTTGTCTTCGTGACCTTTGTCTAAATCCAAAATTTTAAGTCGATCCGAAAAAAAAAGTTAGGCTCCTCCGGTAGATTATTCCGGCTCCTACTGATCAAAATAAAGGTAAGGTCGATATAAAAATACGGTTTTGTACGTTTTCCGATATTCCTATATTTTTATATTTACATCCCGGAGCCGACCGGGTAAAAACCGCGCGGATTTTTCGAATAGGTTCCACCGATTTAGGTTCCATTCTGTGGTTACCATTTTGGGGCCAATTTCAAAAATCTGAAATTTCGATATCAATTAATTAAGGTTTCCCTAGGCGCCTACCGCGGAACCTATCAGTGGTAGGTTCCAGACAAGGTCGGATTCGAAACGTTCCAGAAAAACAGAATTCGATTTCGTTCATCTCCTACTGCGGAGCCTATAGGAGACCTAGGGGCTCGAATTTTTTTTTGGGGGGGGGGGGGTGTTCAGGCCCGGTCCCCTCCGTCTCCGTACCGAATACGAACTCGTTGGCTCGAAATTTACCTAAAAAAAACTGGTAGGAGACGGATTTCCGGTAGGTTACATATACCAAAAAAACGTCTAAATATAAAAAGACGTTCGGAAGCGGTTTCCTCCAAATTAATATTTAGGGATCGAAAACGGCGATTTTCCACTTTCGAAAAGTTTGGGCACCCATTTTAGCAAGTAAAACAAAAATTTCGATCTCGTCTGTCTCCTACCACGGAACCTATTGGCGGTAGGCTCCGGCCGATGTCAGATTGGAATTTGGCTGAAATTCGTCAGCCGACTATCTCCAAGGACTCTTTTAGATCCCTAAATAGGCACCGGTGAGTTCCCAATTTTTTTTCCGCGTTTTAATCGCTCTGCTCCGAACTGCTTCAACGACGGTCATCGATTTTGACCGAATAAAAATTTCTGGAACCTACTCGGAAGGTTCCACGGTCTCCTACTGTCCGAGTACCAAATTTCGCGTAAAAATTCAAGCTGTCTCGTGTTCGGTCTAGGTCGAGCTCACGTTCCCGCTTAATTAATAAGTAAATTAAAATATATAACATACTCCCAAACCTCCAATTTCCAGTTTATTTTATTTTTAAGATAGAAATGACCTTGTCAATATCGGAGAATAGTATTCTACAAGTATTAACCAGTTCCTTACTCTCCCAAAACGGATTGCCAGTTTGAATGATGCATTCCTGCCCCAAGGTCAATAAACCTTGTTACTGTCCCACATATTTATGCCGACAGCATACCACACCCCTTTAAAAACGAAATCTGTATTTACCAAGTGCAGATTGCCGTCAACAGAGGGCAAAATATTTTAACTGAATATTTTAAATGAAACTATATCTTTTCGCCATCTAACAGAGTTTTTGTGAGTTACTTAGGTTTGGAGAATTTCGTCCATAAGAATTATCTTAATAGTCTTTTATTATAAAATGATAAGATCAATAACAATTTTGTCAATGAGTAGTGTGTTAAAGAGAGTGAGTCCTCACGGAGGAGGTAATGACCTCATCCTCCGTGCGGGCTCTCTCTTTTGATTACTGAGGAGTCTCTCTCCTCATGCAATTAATATATTTCTAATCCTTATCTACATATATCTTGACCTTGCGTTACATCGACTTTCAACTGACCCTGACTTTTCCCCTTCCCTCTTAAATAAACATAATAAAACCTGCATGTTTCTTCATTTCACACTTTTCTATGGAAGAACTCAAATTAAGAAATCGAGTACTCAAGAGAGTCAATTCAGAAATAGTTAAAAAAAAAGTGAAGTGCACTTGAAAGAGGAATGTCCTATTTGTTTCAATCCTTTGGAAAAAGAAAACATTTGCACACCAAATTGGTGTGAACACAAATTTTGTTTAGATTGCTTAACAGAATGGTTAAAGACGAAGGATGTTTGCCCATTGTGATTACATTAATATTAAATATACTAATCAAAAAAGAGCTATTGTGAAAGAAACTAAATCAATTGTAGATATTTTTGAAACTATTCTATATGGTGATAATAATGATGAAGATAATGAAGTGGTTTATATAATTCCCAGAACATCAATGTGATAATAAGAGGGAATTTTCTGTTTATAAGAAACATTGATACTTACGATCATTCAGTCGCTGTCAGTTATATACATTAACAGTTATGGATGAGGCTGTGAAAAAGTTACATGAAGAATTTAGCCAAGTAACTTCAGATAATTATTATAATGCTATGCATAGCAGACCAGAATATGTTGCCTTTTATTGTGAGTTTGCAGAACATTATTCGAAAGGTGCGTCCGCTTGTGCTCAATACTTCGAAAATTTCAATGCATTGCAGTTTGTAGTCGAACTGAAACAATTGGGATTTTTTCTTCAAGTGGTTAGTTTGAAGAAATATATAGGAGATTCAACTATATTAGATGTGATAAAATTAGCAGAAGAAGAATTGGGAGAACTTCAATTTGAATTGTTGATGTAAGAAATGGAGAACTTTGCGTTAGAACTGTATGAAAACTTTCTGATGTCAGAAGCCTGTTCGCGGTTTTATTCACTTGCGGGAAATGATGCTGAAGCTCAAGATATACTGTGGTATGAGAACTATATGCAACATGGTCAGTTTTGTAAAAAAGGCGTACAAGTGTGTAGCGAGTTCTTAAAGACCAAAGATAGAGTAAAGTTTGTATTGGAACTTAATATGTTAAAATTATATTATAAGAATGTATGTGTGTATTAGGAAATTTAAATGTAAGAAATGAAATGTATTTAATAAAACAAAGTTAAATAAAATATTTTTTGTTATTCATTCATAAAAAAATTATTATAGATATAAAACACATTTGAAAGCGCACACATGTGACTGAACGATAAAAACATTTAAGTGTTGAAGCAATTAAAATTGGTTGTTCCTCTAATTCAATGACTGGTTTGCTGGAATATTTTCTTAGGTAATCAGCTTTTTCGTTTCCTTTAACTTAAAGAAATTGTTCAGTCAAATTTTTACAATTGTTGAAAAGTGGTGTAGTGGGGTATAACCGATATTCCAATTAATGCAGTGGTGATTTTTCATTAACCATACAGCTTGCTTGTGCACTTCAGGAGAAAGAGAATCCAAAGAAAATGGTTGCTTGAAAACATAATGAATAATTTTTTCTCCATCATAGGCACCTAATTCTTTAGGTAGAAATTTATTCTTTTCATCTTTGAACGCTTGAATATCCAAAACTAATCTCATGTTTTTAAAGTCGCAAATTTCTTAAACACAAAGTTTTTATTGAAATATGATTAAATACGTGTTTTCAGTTCTTCTAAATTTTTAATGAAAATATCTAATTTTTTGAACATATTGTAAGATCATTACTTCATGAACTAATTTAAGAACCTGCTTAGAGTTGCTCTATCTTTAAATGATCTTATAAAACTAAGAAATATTTGTTCTAATGTTAAATAAATGTAGTGCTTCAAGAGGGTGGGGGTAAAAAATTTTATCTAAATTTAATATTAAGAGCAACTTGAAAATTAAAGTTGTTTAACTAGTTTAGTGAGTGGGTTGAAAGTGAAAACATTATCATGTAATATTAAACAATACGCTGAAGTATCTTTTTCTATATCTTTGTTTAATTCAAATTCTACTCTCATTACTACAGGTCCAGCTTGTAAAGATTCCCTTTGATGTGGGCAATTTATATAAGCAATAGGAGCTTTTGATTTAAAATCGCTTGGATCAGATAAAGGTTCTTCGGTTTTTGCATAGTAAGAAGATCGAAATTGGGAATACATTTCATACAATATAGCATATTTATTATTACTTATGTCCAGGAGAAGATCATTATAGGGGTATCTTTCAGAATTCAAAAATACTTTAATATTTTTTAAGTTTATATCATTAAATTTACTCATATTTGATATTTTCGAATCTCTCTTCTCCTATTGGAACGCAACTATAACATAACGAGGAGTTTCCACCCTAGTACATGTCTTAATAGGCCAATTGTTTCTGGATGTTTTCAATAGTTCCGGATATTCAACTAATTCCCAACTTCTAAATGCAATAAAATCTGTTCCCTTATCAATAATTTTTGTTAATGACAATTCTTGAGGGATTGCTACTGAAATATGTGGTATATTCCAAGTTAGTTTGTGAAGAGTAATTTTTGGTATTTCATTTCGATCGGTAGTTATAATAGCATTATTGTCAGTGTTATCTCGCACAAGTATTAGCTCCTGTTTTGCGTTTAATATAACTTTCCTATAGTCTTTAAAGAAACCCATTAACATTTTAAGAGGAATGCAAACATTAAATGAACCAGTTTTTTCATCAACTAATGTATTTGCTATCTTTGGTGACCATCTTGAATTTTTAACTTGTCAGATTCATTTGTATTATATGAGAGGTAACCTTTTAGAGTGGATGTTAATCCAACATCCCTTATAGAATCTATAGTAACCCCATTCAACTGATATCTCATTTTTCTAAAGAGAAATGCTATCTCATTGTATACAAGAGATTGTTTTAGAAACTGTTCCATCTGCTTTAGATAATTTTCCCTCTATGTAAAGAAAACTTTCACAGGGAAGAGTATACCTTTCAATTTCATGAACGGGAATTAGTATTTGATCATTGTTGGTTAATTTTGTTGGCAAATATGGCTCATAAGAATGCAACTCTGAGTGAGTAATAGAATTGTCAATATAAAGTTTTTCACTAACATTAAGGATAGGCATTTTAAAAGTTTAATTCCAAGTGATTTAAGAAACTGTTTGTTTGTACTTGTTAATCTATTAGCGTTGACTCAACTACTAAACTTAACTTTATTATGTTTAGCTTTATATGTTTTTTGAATTTGTTGAATATTGGCTGTTGATTGATATCGTTTCTATTATAAAAAATAACCATTATGAATTTAGTTTTTTTACATGTAATCTTAGTGAAACAGTTTCTTTTCGAAAATTAATTGTCTATTGCTTTCACTATTACCGGAAAATAAATAATATTTTGGGGAATTATTTTTAATCCTGGCGAAACGTTTGGGAAAAATTGTATAATATGGACAGGTCTTCCGTTCAGATAGGAACCTTCAGCAATACTGCAATCTATACATAAGGAATCAACTTTTATAATTTCAGCTGGATTGTCTGATAATTTACTTTTTCCATCACCTTTAATAGTTTGGTTTTTAAATCCTAAAATTTGTCAAATAGTTCCATCTTTAAATGTAATATCTACAGTAGATTTAATTTCAGATTGTAAAGTGTTATGATTGGCATATAAGTGAAAAGATAATCATTTTTTATCAAAAATTTTGTGTAGAAATTTATTTATATCGCCTATTTCATAACTACCAGCAGGTATTTCAACGTAATCGTTTGCATTCCCATAATAAAGTTTGTTATTAGTTTCATCAATGTTGGGAATGACATTAAAAGTTTCAAAATGTGTTAGCCCCATAACATAATCTGAGTCTTCATCTAAGTAAATTGGTGGATTAAATGATGCAAAAAGTTCTCTACTTTGTGCTGAAAGAGTTATTGTAAATGACATGTCAGTTCCCACAACCTCCTTAAAATAAAGAATAGTTCATAATTACATCTTTATATAAAGAAATTGTAGACAAAGTTGTCCACAAATTGATGAATCATATGATTGATAGGAATCATGATTATAAAAGATGTTATTTTTGCTACCATCGCTAAAGAAGTATGATATTATTTCTGCAGGTGGTCTTAAACCTCCAAAACTATCAAAATAAATAATTTGTTTACCGTGCTTTACATAAACTGTCCAATGAGTTCCTGGACCATATTCATCATCCAAATTAATAATAGCACATTCAACTTTATTTATAACTTTTGGTAGTTTATTACGCATAAATATTCCTCGAAAATTAGGGATTTTCAAAAGCCTCACATATTTTTTTAACTCAAAATTTGAAAGTGGTTTGCGAGGTAGCATATTTAACAGTTTTTTGCATAGGGTTTCAAATATAATCCACAACCTTGCTTATAAGGTCGCAAAAAGAGACCTTTACCAACTGACATTTGCTCTATAGCCTTATTATGTCTTTTTTGTTCTTCAAGTTTATTTTTTGCACTTTTAACCGCATTTATTGATGAAGCAATTCCTGCAGCTCCCCCACTTAGTGCTCCCAATGCAGAGAGTCCTGCAAATATTGAAATTAGCGGTAACAAACCACCGAATTTTGGAATTGGGATAATTCTTTTAGCAGGTTGTTTTACCTTTACGTTTCCTTTACTGATAGATGCTAGAGCATCTTCAGCCGCAATTCGTAAATTTTTGTATTTTCTTCCCAATATCCCCCTTTTCGCCCTTCGTAACGCTGACTGAAATGAGATAGTCCTGGTAGTTCTTTTTCGTTTTTTCAATTTTATTCCTTTGCCTTTTTTTATTCCTTTTCCTCTCTTTTGAATACCCATACCTAACTTAGACTTAGTTTTCATAATACCCGCTATTCCTAGTGCGGCTAATCGTTCGCCTAAAGAAGCGTCACTCGATTTAAATCTTTGAAAAGCTCTTTCCGCTAATAACTGATCTGCCCTGTTGCGATTCTTCAAGTCGGGAAATTTATAATAAGCAATATCGTGTTCTTTGCAAGCTTCGTCTAAAGGATTTTTACTCTTATCTCCTCGCTCAAGACGTTTAACAAGTTTTGTTCCTGGACCACAATATTTGTATGATGGAATGTGTAATTCAAAAGGTAGTTTATTAATAAGACTGTTTAGTGAACCACCTTTCAACACGAGCATTAAGCTTTTAATAGAGCTAGATGTAACATATCCCATTATATATATAATATGAAGTTTACAGTTCCTTTCTTCATTGAAACAGTTAGAGCTTGCTCAACACTGATCTAATGCAGATCGAAAAGCAACAGTTTTCTTTACCGATAAAAAATCATGATCTAGATATAATAAATTTTAGAAAGCATGGTGTCTTGTTTGGAGGTTCATGTAAAAGAGCAATAGTTGTAGGACCCTCTGGATGTGGGAAAACTAATGTAATTATTGCCCTATTAACTTCCGAAAATGGGTTAAGATTTGGAAATGTGTATATTTACTCAAAATCATTATATCAATCAAAATACGAGTTTTTAAGAAATCTATTAAACTCAATTAAAGAAATAGGATATTTTGAATCATCTCGTGAAGAAGATATATTACCACCGAATGAAATTAAACCTAATTCTATAATCATATTTGATGACATTGTTTGTTGTGATCAGAATATTATGAGAGATTACTTCTGTTTCGGTAGACATAAAAATACTGATTGTTTTTATTTAAGCCAAACATATTCAGCTGTTCCCAAACAATTAATTAGAGATAATACCAATTTGTTAATAATATTTAAACAAGATGGTACATATTTAAAACATAGTTATGATGATCATGTAAATACCGATATGTCTTATCAACAATTTAAAGATTTATGTGGTATTTGTTGGCGGTCAGATTATGATTTCGTAGTTATTGATAAAGATTGCAACACGAAATCTGGTCGATATCGAAAGGGATTTGACAACTTTATTAAATTTTAGAAAATATATATAACCATCATTTCAATTAAATTAATATTAGTTCATAATCTAAACTATATCTATAAACATGAACGAGAAAATTGCAAAAGAACTAGTGAAAACTCATAAAGCCGTAAAGCGAAAATATCAAGCCCTAAAGTCAGATATAGCAGAATCAAAAATTCGCCAAGAAAAAGAGTTAAAGCCCATTACTCAACCTTTGCAGGAATTAATTAAAACTATAAAATCGGAACCATTAATAAAACGGGAAAGATCTTCACCTTCGTTATTTTCAACTCTTTAACATTCTAGCTTTTCACCTATCAAACAACAACCAACAAGAAGACAGACAAACATATATAAAAAATATCTCCCCACTGAAATACCATCATTTTTGCAAGATGAAGAAACATTTCAGAAGAATGATGATAGTGATAATGATGATGTTTTTTTACCCAGCTCTAGTCGCACATTGAGTTCCACAATGACATCTCGAGCAAGAGGACGTACGTCTAGTCCAAACGAGTCCACTATAATCGAACCAACTGACGAAGAATTTAGACAAGACATCCTTGAATTAACAAGAACTCCTGCTTATGAGGAATATCTTGAGGCATTTCATCCGCTCGTAAGAACATTTGTTGATTTGGCAATTAAGGGTAGACGAGATGTGGATAACACTCACTGTCTAACTCATGACCCTGTAGCCGAAAAATGGAAAATTGGAGATAGTTTAATTGATTTTGAAAAAGAAAATTTTAAAGTTAAGAATTTAACCTACAAAGGAGCTCCCGGATTGTATCAACTCATTTTTTTCCAAGATCCAAACGGTTATACATCAAAAGATCTTGAAAATTATATGGATATTTTAAAAAGAACAAACGCTTATAGAAGAAATTATGATGCTAATGAACAGATACA
>JAEQML010077437.1:0-12889 GCA_016904865.1 Pissodes strobi | reverse complement strand
AAAAATATCGTTCATTACACGTCCAGAAACAGCTTTTCCTGTGCTTGCACGACTTCCGGTGTTCGGCTACGCCTCACACCAGAAACTGTCGTGCGCGCACCGGAAAAGCCTAGTTTCCGGACTGGTAATGAAATATACTAATATACCTATTTTCGTAGAAAAAATTATGTAGAGATAAGTTTAACTACTTGTAGGATACTCTACTGCGATAGAATTTCATACTTATTTACCGTTAATACGCCAAGACAAAAACCTCCCAGCAATGCATACGTGATTTCCTGAAAAGTGAATCTTTTAAGTTTCACAAACAGATGGCGCAACATGATTCAGGTTTATTAAAATAAGTGTCTTCTTTTTGGACATCGTGTCATCTTAAAAAACTCAGGATTGGGTTAGATTAGGGTATTTTCCTCAAACCTTGGGGGAATTACTGGAGATATTTTTCATGGGGCATTCTTCAGGAAAACTGGTTACTATGGGGAAACAGGTTCGCTTTTTTAATGAAGGGGAACACTCATGTCTTACTTCAACAAAATCATATTTTATGGTTCTCTCTTATGTGGATCGACGCCATAACAAAATGTTGCAACACATCTTTATTGACGAGTGTGCCTTTATAAATGACCTATACATACTACGTACCAGTATAAAGTCCATTGTACGCAAAATTAATCTTATTTAGATATTACTTCCAACATTAATCGTTAATATTAAGGTTTCTCTATTTTCATTTTTAATTTGATTTCCCTTTGATAAGTATTTATATTTCTTTCCAATTTTAAAAATTAGTTGTTTGACAAGGTGACTAATAAATGGCTTATATTTTGCACTTGTTTGTTTAATATGATTTCTTCTTCTTCTTCTCAATGTGCCCTATCGTCAGTGGACGTCGGCGATCAGCCTGGACCATCTGATTTTATTCACAGCGGATCGAAATAATTCTATTGATGTCAGACCTGTCCATTGTCGCAAGTTTCTTAGCCATGATATTCGACGTCTTTCTTGCGATCTTTTTCCATCGAATTTGCCCTGCATTATAAGTTGAAGCAGCTTGTACTTCGTGTTGTTCCGCATGATATGCCCAAAGTATGACAGTTTTCGTTGTTTCACTGTTTTCAGCAGGTCCCTGTCTTTTCGCATGCGCAGCAATAAAGCCTCGTTGGTCACATGATGAGTCCATGAAACTCTCAGCATACGGCGATAGCACCACATCTCGAGAGCTTCAATCCGCTTACAAGTAGCTTCGGACATCGTCCATGCTTCTACGCCATACAGAAGCACTGAAAACACACAGCATCTCAAGATTCGCGTCCGAAGATGAAGACTCAGACTCATGCTACAGAGAACCTTTTTCATACGGTTGAATGATGATCGTGCGTTTTCAATCCTTGCTTTGATTTCGTAAGAATGGTCCCATTTCTCATTCAGACTTGCTCCTAAGTATGTTATTCTTGGCACTCTTTGTAGTAGGGATCCATTCGCGAAGAATTGGGCATTGATGTCGTTTTTACTGACTATCATTATTTTTAGTTTTTGATATATTCAACCGCATGTTAAGCAGTCCTGTCTGACACCCTGCTTCATGGAAAATTCCGTCGACGACCCATCATCCACTCGAACACACGCTGTTTGCTGCCAATACAATTTAGCTATAATACGGTTATCTCTATCATCAAGTCCTGACTGATTTAGAGTTTGGATGAGCTTATCATGGTTAACTTTATCGAACGCTTTCTCAAAATGAATGGAACAAGTGAAGACATCCCAATTTACGTCTCTGGCCCTTTGAATTAAAACATTTAAACTAAACAGTGCCTCTCGAATACCTAAGCCGTCTCTAAATTCGAATTGCGTGTCGCTAATACCTACCTCCAGCTTCCGGTATATGCGTTCGTGAATAACCTTAAGGAAAACCTTCAAGAAATGGCTCATTAGGAAAATAGTCCTGTAATCTTCTCATGTTTTGGCTGTAAGCTTTTTAGGAATTGGTATAAATGCCGACAGTAGTCAGTCCTTAGGAATATTTCCGGTTTCATAAATTTGGTTAAATAGATCCGTGATAATGTCCAGATGCGAACTGCATCAATAAGTTTAAGCAGGTCTCCAAGAACTTCATCTGGACCTGGTGCTTTGTTGTTCTTCAGTCTTCTTATTTCTTTAAGAACTTCCCAACGGGTAATGGTAGGTCCTGCTGTTACTGGAGTTTCCGTGATAACTGACGTTCGATTTTCATCGTCGTAAAGAGTATGTATGTATTGACTGACGCCATCTATTTATTTTATCATTTACGCCCAACAGTGCTTGTCCATTTACATCGGTGACGCTGCCAGTTTGTCTGGAAATGCGCATTTCAGCGGCTTCTTTTAATTTTTTATGCATATTAAGTATGTCATGTTTTTTATCTAGTTCTTCTATTTCGTTACACTGCTGTTCCAACCAGGTCTTTTGGGCTTCTTTGATTTTCCTTTTGATATTCTGGTGAATCTGTTTATAATGCGTCTTATCTTTGTTTTTCACTTTTCTGCGCTGGTCAGAATCTCATCTGTCATCCACTTGTTATTTTTCCTTCTTTGCTTAGAAGAAATATTTTCGTCCGCTACTGAATTTCAGCCATTTTTACATTTATCTGCTCTTTCACCCGTAGTATGACTTTACGTATGATGATTTGGATATATTTATCAAAGACAGCTTATTTTCGGGAATTTTAAAGACATGTGGACATTAATTTAATCACGAAATCAGTCACAATAATCATATTCCATGAAAACAGATGCTGTTTATTTTCTTCGAGAGTCGCCAGTTTGGGGTAATCCATTTAATTTGAGAAAATTCAGTCGGACGATCCCACAACCTTAAAGTAACTTTCCCATAAGTTTCATTTCAGTCAAAATTTTGGAATACTTCATGTAACACAGCAGAAATACCAAAGCGCACACTTTGAGTCATACTTACTGCAAGTTCGCGTAGGACAAAGCAATTAAGAAGCCGCCAGAACTTGAAGCTGGCAAGGTTGTATCCTTTGAAACAATTTTAATATAATACGAGAAGTTAGAAGTTTCCTATATAATCCTATACCGTTCGATGTAAACGACATGTTACATGTTTGCTGCAAAACTTTTATAATGCATGCTTACTATGTTCTTTTATGCACGTTTCATAAGCCGAAAACTTATCCCGAATTCAGTCAGTTGCAATTCCCGACGCGCGGATGAAGATAATTAAGGGTGGTGAAAATTTGTTATAATCTGAACAAAATAATTGGTAATGTAAGTAAGTAGTAAGTTTAAGACTAGAGGGACCTTCAGGAAAATTCGTTATATAGATATGTGCATAGTAAACAAAAGGTTATTCAACAAGTGTCTCTTTGAAGACCTAAACATTACACAATTCACCAAAACACATGCTTAAGCGCGATGTGGTGAGAGCATTTTCAAGGTAATACTTTCTCTTAATGTTCGAACATTCTAAAAGGCCTTTACATACATGAGCAGGTGTTTCTGGCAAAACTTGTGAAAAAATAGCACTTTAACAATGATGGAAGACCAAGAGAGTGATTTTTCGTTATGTGCCAACTTTTTATGACAATGTTACTGGTATGTACATTATATGTACGTCAGTGTTTAGTTATTTACTGATAAGAAGTGAAACAGTTTGTTCGTGAAAATGGCCAGCGTCTCTACTATCACGTGAGGAAACAAGTTATCCAATAAAATCACCAACAAAAAAAACAAAAATAAAAGAAGTGGACATCGTAAATATTGCGACAAGCTTTCATAGAAGGATCTATTGGAATTAAAGCGCCTTCTGGTAAAGAAAGCCGGTTGATCATAATGGATAACTAGGGTTTCGGTCAAAGAAAACTGGTGATTATCACGAGGCCTAAACGAAAATGTTTTCGAGGCATATTTTGAGCATATGCCACACCTTATTCCTCCTCAGCCAGTTACCTTTATGGACAAACTTAGTTGCCACTCCAGGAAACTTGAAAGAGTACCAACTTCTTCTTGGAAAAAATACGATATTTCCAATGTCTCTCTTGATATCGTTAATTTAAATAAGCCTCTTTTCACAAAATATGTGCTTGATGAAATGGCTCTAAAACGAAGTGTTATAGTACTCTGCATTCGACTATACCGTTCCAAGAGAATTATTTGGACTCAAGTTAAAGGTTTTGTTGCAAGACATCACTACTTTTAAAATCAAAAACTTTGAAAGTCTTTTTCAAGAGGTTTTAAAGCAAGCCTATTCCCAAAAGTGGAGTAAATGTGTAGAGTATGTAATTACGGAAAAGAAAAGAATATGACAACTTGATGGTATGCTTAACGAGACTATATATAGAGGTGCTAATTAATTTATCTGGATACGAATGACGACAGTACGACCGACTGTTCAGATGACGAATAGGGCTACTCAGAAGACGCCTTTTCACTCCTGTTCAACGCTAAATTGTAAGGTGAAGAATTGCCCTTTCTAGGGCTAAAATATAAACATTAAAGACAATCTGATTTTCATTATTCATTAAGACATAAAAATATTTGATGTATAAATAATGTTGTAGTATTTTATTAATTTAAATAATTTTCCTATAGACACGTCACTGGCATATCAATTTCCTTCAAGAATGTTTCTATAAATCAATTCTATATAAACTAGTTTGTACCCTTAATATCAACCATAGATTCTTTGCTCCTGCCTGTAATTTTAAAATGAACTACAGGTCCGAGATATGGAAACAAATGTTTCCAACGGCTAAGACAAAGCAATCTCACGGTTAACGTTTAATTTCATTTCATCCCTCGGGTGACGCTAAATATAGAAAAGCACGAATAAATGCAAACGTAATGTTTATCTTATTTAATACCATCTCAGATAAGTCGTCAAAGCACAGAGGTTAAGAGACTACCGAGAGCTTCCGTCTTAAACATCAAAGTTATCACTCGTTGCGGTATCTTTTGAATTAAACCGAATTTAATATTCCGAGCTTCCTAAGGAATTCTGCTCTACGTAGCCGTCATGTTTCGTTTTTGTTGCGAAACTTTTATAATGCATACAACCTTGCTATGATCTTTTCTACGACGTATTTGTTGGACCGAAACCTGATTCCGCCCCAGTCAGTTGCAGTTTCCGCGAGATACGAGAGAAACGACGACGAAGGAAAATTTTGGGGTTGCCGCTGATATAAGTTGAGTTTAGTCTTCATTATAATTACAAAACAGTTAGATTTAAATTAAATTGAAAAGCAATGTTGATTGTAGCCATTGCGGTAAGAACGCATGAACTAAATAAGTCTATGTTGGGGTTTGGAACCTTCGGCAACATGCACTAAAACTGAGCTTTATCCACAATACCGAAACAGAATTTTTGCACTCGACGCGCGTTTAGCTAACCATGTTAGCATCATCCGGAGATGATTAAAACGCGTCGAGTGCAAACATTCCGTTTCGGTATTGTGGATAAAGCTCAGTTTTAGTAACTAAATAAGTGCCGATGCTTATCTAATGTATGTTGTAATGTAATGATTATGTTAATACAATGTTCTAATCCTTATTTCAAACGAGTTTCGCTCAGGCTGATATATGATTAACTCCTAAAGTCAAGCTTACCACTAACCACTGCAAAGAAAACCCTTAAACTAACAACCCATTTATCTGTAAACTTTAATTAAAATTCAAAAATCATTGGGTTCATTCCATACATTTTAGACATCATCCAACATACACTTTTTCACTTTTTACTCGAGCACCTTGTACCAGAATTCATTCATTCATTTTATAAAATGAAATTTTAAACGCGTTTGCTTATATTTTTTGTGCTCTTTCAAAAATCGTTATTTAAAATGTTATTCGTTTGACATTCACATTTTTATACTTAGAGACGAGCGAACGTTTTTGTCTTATTATAGTGCTTCATATAATTTCAATTTTATAATATCTTTTGCTGATTTCCCTTTTTTAATATGTTCTAATTTAGGTTGTTTATAGCGATTCATATTCACATTATTAATAATGTTTTTTAAAATACCTAATGAAAACATAAATCTTGCTTTACGAACAAATGCCAATGCTAACATATATAGACAGTAAAATTAAATAACGCTAATTGTGCAAAATAGCAAGATAGTGATGCTAAAGTTTGTTATTTGAGTAACTGCATGGAAAAATATCAATAAGAACCATAGCTGTCGACAGTTGTGTCTATACCCACCAGTGGTGGAGACTCGAATTATGGAAAATAATAATAATAATAATAATAATAATAATAATAATAATAATAATGTGAAAATTTGAAATATAATTTTTCGCATGTGTTTTGATGTATTACTCACAGAAGCACCTGGGAGAAATTGAAAGAAATTCCGAATTCTTTGCAAAATCGCTAGTTTTATTTTGATTTTGCACAAACCTATTATAATATACGACGCGGTAAGATATTGTGGCGCATAGTTGCCAGAGTTTTCAAACAAACCCTCGAATTATCAAATAATTACCACTGGGAATAACGGTCACATATAACGCAGAGAGCGCAGATAATTATGGTTTATTTCATATGTGAAGAAGATAGTTTACGTATATAGGTCAGTAAAATACCAGTTATACTTCCTGGTCCGTTCCTAATCGAACACCCTGTAGTTGCTGCAAAGCGCTGACAGAACACTAAGTTGAAAGAGCGAAAACAACGGACCCATCATAGCCACAGCTCACACAGCGGGCTCATTCATTACGCTTCTTAGTGTCGACAGTGCAGTATAAATATAGTGAATATTTTAAAAATTAATATTTCAAAAGTGAAAAGTTCCAAAAGAGAGAAGATCAGAAAGAGGTTAGAAAAATTGTTAGAAGTGTTTTCTACAAGTTCTTCTAGTTCGTCAAGTATGAAAAATACCTGGTAGGCCCAACTTTATGTTTTTTTTTTTCGTTGATATGCTTATATATAAGAAGTTTAATCAGCATTTAATATTAGAAATGTAGGTTAAATCACCCTTGCCCCTAAGCAACCATTCCAATACCAAAGATAGGGGTAAAATCATCCCAATATAAAAGTTTTTAAATGGTTACACTGTTTCCATACAACAGACAAGATAAGAAGTTTAATCAGCGTCTAAGATTAGAAATGTGGGTCAAATCGCCCTTCCCTATAAGCAACCGTTTTTATAGGAAGCTTTAATCACCTTCCAATACCAGAAATAGGGGTTAAATCATCCCTACCTATATGTACAACCATTTATATGGGAATATAATCAGCTTTTAATACTAGAAAAAAAACTGCGGAGATAACAAACAAACAATGTCGCAAACACAAAATGTTATCTACGTTGGAATTTGGCATCATGTTTAACTTCACAAGAACCGAAGTCATTCTTGAACCGCAGCTGACTTTTAATTTATTTTTTTTTCGATTGCATTATAACGTGCTAATAGATGAAGTAACTACAAGGACTATCACCCACTACTTGCGCGCATAAAACAACGTTCATAAATTCATATCGTAAAGTTGTAAAAATAATATTTGTGGTGACCTCATACTGCATTGATTAAATAAGGAGCAGTTTTGTTAATTATTTGAAACTATCACCCACTACTTGCGCGCATTAAACAACAGGCCATTCACCACTTTGCTCCAAAAAAAAAACGTTTCTATTAAGAATGTTGGCCGAGCAAAGACTGGATTGGAATGTGAAAATCATGTTAACTGAAATAACCAATTTTATTTATCCCAATCGGCGCGGCGGCACTAAAACCGAGGTTGGGATTTACAAAACATGTTAAAACGCTAATTGTCACATTAAAATTTTCGGCGACTTTGGAATTTTAAGTGTTCTTAGGAAAAACATTTTAATAGCTGTTAAAGTACTGTCAGCGCTTTGCAGCAACTGATTCCAGATTTTTCGAGAAGTACATAAAGCAAGCCTTGAAAGATGGTATAAAAAGCTAAAAATCCTTGGGAAATAATTAGTCAGGAAAGATTCTTCACGCGCAAATAGCACGATACGCTGCCCAAAAATATGAGGATTCGGAAAAATTAGTCAAAATTTATCTATCACGAATGTTGCGGTGCCCAAATGGTTAATCAGTATTGACCAACGCGTGAAGTGTCTCTGAGTACCAGAGGCCCGTGGAAAGTAAATAAGTAATCAAGAAAAAGTAATTTTGTGGTAGAAAGGGTACTTTCTTACGGGGCCCGGAAAAGTACTAGATGTAAAAGGAAACTTTCTTCGAAATTCGTCACCCGTCGTGAGGGACGTGTACTAAAAGCTAATAAAGCAGGTTACGGATTAACATTAAATCTTCGAGAGTAAGTTTAGCTGTAATAAATAATGATTAGGGTTCCAGTATTTATGAAAACAGCTAGTGCCAATCTGTATTTCATTTATTAGGGAATGTAGAATTTATCTTACCTTCTTACCAGATTAAATCTAAGCTTGGGGGAGAGTCAGATAAAAAGTAAATATCAGCGGGATAATTGTTAACAATACTCATTCGTTTTCTTCTTATTATATCACGACTTATTGACTGGCCAACTCTTAAGTAACTAGGTCGTAACAGAAATTACCTGAACACATTGCCATGGATTGATATAAAAATGCTCTCTTAAATTGCGTGCTTCCTTAAATTTGAAATCTCAATTAGTATTTTGAAAAAGAAAGTGGTTTGACCAACACTAATTTCCGTATAACTAGGGTTACCTTTGGCTACATAACAGGTGCAATGAAGCAACTGGCTAAGTTGAGAAAAAGGGTCGTTGCTCATGGCGTCTAGGTAAAATATTTTCAATCAATAGGGTGCCAACAGCCTGGTACTGGGAACATGGTTTTAAAAGAAAATTAACAGGAATTGAAGGCCGCGAATACAGTAGGTAAACAAATAGGCGTAATAGGAGTTCATTTCAATGTGAATATAATATGATTGGGAGTGCCTTAATAGCTATTAAATTAACCAGTCATAATAAAGAAAGTCCTTAATTTCCAACATTTACTAAGTAAATAGAAACTATGAACTGTCAAAATTAATACATTTTAAATCGGTCATGGGCATTGAAATATAGTTGAACTGGAGCGATCACGCGAATGTAGGCTTCATTATTAGAGTAGCAAGATTGCAAATCATGTATTACTTTCTCTGTTTAGCACATTTGGCCTTATGAGCATTTCACGTATTGAAATGATTGAAATTTTTTTTTGCGTTTTTCCTGAGAAAATTATGAAAAGTTGTTGTGCTTAAAACTGCAAAAGTGTGTGGAGTCTAAATCAAGTCATCCGATATAAGTCTGTTTTTTTGTCTACAAATTGATTAAAAAGGTTGGTAAAACGTAATCTCGTAAATAAAATTATTTCTTATTCGCGGTTTCTATATATTGACCGTGTGGAGTGTAGGTGCATGAAAATATTATTTTAGATTTCCCTTGATGTCTACAGTCCTCTTAACCAATGGATAAAAGCTACTCGCTTGAAAAATTTTAGGCCAATGCCTCCCTCATACGTTAACATGCAATCAGTATTTAAAAAAAATAGCTTTAAGCAAAAAACGTTTGAAACCAAATGCAGTATCACCGTCTAAAGATATTGTATCTTTAGACGGTGGCAGTACCATCAATTTTTAATTTTGCAAAGTATTACGACAAACATAATCCAAAACATTGAAAATTTGAGCTTGTATTTATTAAAATATGCATTTTAGGCAGACAATGTGGGGTCGACCAGTGCATCCAGCATGCCAAATTTAGTAGATGTTTCAACCCAAACATCACCAAGAAAAGTGAAATATCCCTAGAATGCTGGAAAGAATGGCACAAAGAATTTTAGGTGACAAAGGAAGTCTTCAATAAAATTTGATAAAACTATTTTATTTTATAACATATAAATCATATTTTGTAATTTGTATTGTTTGGATAATGTATTGAATGCATTAACACTTTCAAAAATATTTAAATGTAAGGGTGGGCCTAAAATTTTTATTTTTTATGCAGTAGTATATCATGTATAGATTTAGGTATTAGGCAATCTTTCATATTGACCCAATGTTGCTGTGATATTGCATTTTTAATGGTTATAAACCTGTATAATAATGAAATATTTCTATCTTAATGAAACTCATTAAATAATGTCTAATAAATCAATAAAAATATAAGAGTAGAAAAAGAATATTTCGAGTGAACAGTAATGAATTGTATCAAAAAATCATATCAAAGAACTGAAGCATCTTCGCATTATATCAAAACCAGCATGTGGCAAATACCCTTACCGTTAAGTTTACATTACAGATGGCTGGTCCACACAACAGAAGTTTGACAATTTCCAGATTTCCAGACCATGCCGCCAGATGGATCGGCGAAGACCCCTTGCTATCGACAATATTAGGTGAAGCATCGTGTTCGAGCAGAAGGCGCACGATAGCACTAAAAAAGTAAGAGTTCAGAAGGTTCAAAATTTCGCAATATCATAAATTTCTAATTTATGTTATTATTATTTTATATGTTTGAGAACGGCGGCTGATTTCACATTGAATCGTTTAAATAATTTGCGATAATATAAAGAACTTTTATTAAATAGCCATTGAAAAGCTAAAAAAATAGTTAAGTGGATAGTGCCGGATTGCGAATATTTCAGGCAAAAATAGGAATTTCAATTTCAAATTTATACAACGCTGCTTCAAGAGACATAAATATATGATTCAGCTATGAATCGTATTTCCAATTTTCCTACTTAATAGCTCCCTAGATACATTTCTGACGACCGCAGTTATTTTTAGATACATTTTCCAAAACAAAATTTTTATAATGCTTAAAACTTGCTATTAAACAACTTATCTGTACCAAGTAATAAAGAGCATAATGAACGATAATATTCAAAATTACCATATCCAATTTAACAGACAATGGTCAATTAATATGCATATAGTGAACAAAAGTATAAAGATAAACATATAAAACTATACATTTTTAGACACCTTAAAGATAAGACTTCCAGGGCTACTGCAATTAGTGTAACGAGCTAATTACTGGCAAAAAAACACAGGCATAATTTTCAGTAAGTAGTCCAATCTCGAGCCCATTCATTTTAAAAAACTTATAAAAAATACAAACTCTTTAGCACAAACTGCAGAATCTTATTTTTTAAACGTTTTTCAAATCACAGCCATTTAAAATAGCTCGAATTGCCGTGGAAGAAACCAGCTTCCCACGGCAATTCGTAGAAAAAACTACCACCCTACACCCTATATTTTTTAAAAAATAAAAATAGTTACATGTGTCCATTCAAAGCTGCGTGATGAAGTGCAGAATATCCACTACTGTCCTGAACGTTAGCACCAGGTCCTCTTCTTAAACTGAAAAAAAAACATAAGCCCCATTATACTGTATTTTTTGATTTCTCTGGAAGCTCTATGCGAGGTTCTATGCCTCATATGTTCATTTCCTTGTAAAAAAAATTCTGGAACTTTTATTTTTTTTATGGCCTAAAAAGTTACGACGCCGACGTATCAAAAATAAAAACGCTACATCCACACAACCATCTCACAGCAGTCTCATTTTGCATGTTTTCGAATAAGTACACATACCTCAATACATACGATTTGTAACAAAAAGTAAAAAAATCCTTGGGTTTATTTCTAGGCCAGTGGACTACCAATTGTCCAAAGCAACTTCGGTTAAGTAGGAACCTAACATATTAGTAAAAAATAAAATACTATTTATTTTGTAAAATCCTTTCCTAGTTTTAGTTTTTCTTTTCATTTCGCAGAGGCTGTTTAAAATGCGTTCAAAGTTTCACTTTTTGTCGAGCTTTTCGTGCCAACTTTCGCTGAAGGTTAGATCTATCGATTTCGTTTTAGTCGTTTTGCCACACCCGGAGTTCACGCGAGAATTTCTACACTTCCTGCTTGTCAACTAATTATTTTATGGAATTCAATTAGCACAATAAAGCATTGCGTAAAATCCACTACGTTTTAGTAATGTAACAGAAAGCTGTAATATGGAGTGGTTCAAGTTTAATAATAAATTTTAATTACTTTTTGATATTGTTATTATTAATATTATGATAATTGACAAATCATTACTTCATTAGAGTTTTTCTAAAATAATCGAATGCTCCAAAAAAGTATTGGAATAATAACCACTAAATACTGCAAATAATTAGTATTCGAAATTGCTAGAAGGTATTGAGAAGAAAATATTCAGGATATTCATAATTTTCTAAGTAACACTTTTGTGAATTCTTTGAAGGGTGTGTCGCGAAAGCGGCTCCCTCGAATGCCAAATATTTAAATGTCGTTTCCGACTACGCCGAAAATTAAATACAAAATAAAATGCACAGGAATTATTTCCATCATAAATAAAACTATCATTATCTACTAAGATATGTAGGGTGCTTTACAAAAAATAGGCCAATACTCGATTCCTTAGCAAAAAGTAAGTCGAACACTCCAGATACACTTATGTCATAAACTGTTTCATTTGTAACATTCTTACAAGATATTGAAAATTTCTTACAAAATCAATTTTTCCCAAAAGTATTTCAAAAATACTTAAAGTTAAACTATTACATATCGGCACAAGCTAGTATTGCGTATGACTTATTTCAAATATATTTTTTAGCTCTACAGAGGCGTCAACATAATAGTATTTTATATACCTAACAAGTGGCAAAAGAGGTGAAGGTGGAGTACTAAAGTACACGAGTATAAAAAACATTGTTTAGCCACGAGTTATATATAATATTCTTTTTATCGTTATTTAAATTTAACCAAAAAATTAATAATTTCCTTAAACAATGATAATATTAGTTAAATGGAATTCATTCCTTTCATAAAGAGAGGATATGCGGGGGTTTTGCTACTATAGAAACGAAATGTTGTGATGATATGTGTATCATGTGATGGATCATTAGGTGTTAAAA
>JAEQML010077436.1:0-12890 GCA_016904865.1 Pissodes strobi | reverse complement strand
TATATATACCGGGTGTCAACGAATCAATTAGACACGTCATAACTTCTAGAGTAATAGGTGTATCAAAATGAGATTTTGTGTAGGTAAATGGTATAGGAAGAGGAGAGTTTTCGCGTATTTTAGATTCCGTCACTTCCAGTTTCGTCGGAAAGGGCACCGATTTTGAGTTTTTAAATAGAACACCCTGTATATTTTTCGATTTTTGGATGTTTGCGACTATTCTGGATCAGAATATGACATAGAACTGCGCCAAGGAACTAACACCCGTTCTTTCCAGTTTTTTTTCTCTATCTTACGGTAAAGGAATTTACCCATTTTCTTGGAAAGTCGCTCGAGTATAACCTGTTCCAAAAAAGGGCAAGAAAACCACGTCCTGAAACTATCGCCCAATTGCCCTGCTTCCAATAATCTCCAAGGCCATGGAACGTGTAGTCAATCAGCAACTACACAAGTACCTCGAGAACAACAGAATAATTAGCGATAATCAATACGGCTTTCGCTAAGAGAGATGGACAGGAGATATATTGGCCTATGTCGCTCATATATGGAGTAGCGCAATAATTGAGAACTACTGAGAGTCTCGAGCAATTGCGTTGGATATTTCGAAGGCATTCGGCAGAGTTTAGCATGACGGACTGCTCAACAAACTGCCATCCTTCGGACTGCCAGCTCTTATCTGCAGCTGGCTTGCCAGTTTCCTTAACTACCGATCTCTGCACTTTACGGTTGATGGACACATCTCAGACACATTCACCATTAACGCGGGCGTGCCTCAGGGCGCAATACTTTCACGAACTCTGTTCCTCATCTATATTACTTGCTGGCCGAAACGAATAATCGTGTTTACAGTTTTGTAGATGACAGTACCCTTGTCTCCCAATTTAGATCAGAAAAACCTTTAACAGCGACTGAGACTTATCACCGCAGACAGGAGTAGGTTACAGCAATTAATCAAGACCTGGAGAAAGTTCAAACTTGGGGCAAAAGAAATTTGCTCCAGTTTAATGCAGCAAAGACCCAAGTAGCCACGTTTACCAAGAGGGCCAATACGGCGGGCCCTGACATCATTATGGCAGGAAATTTCGGATTTTTATACAATTTTGTCATTTAAAATTGTTTTTAAACGGATTTTAGACCATAAAAAAGCATATTTTAAATTAAACGAACTGTCAAAAGTATTATTCAGATGCCTAGCCGTTTAAAACAATATTGAGTAATGGGCCTCTTCCAAAAATTTGCAAAATTTCATTATTGACTTTCCCAAATAAAAGGATGCCAGCCCAAGATGACTAGTTGGTAGTGAATAAGCTGTGTCCATAGGTTGATGTTATTCCTGGTGGCATTAGCTTTTCGTGTCGAATTTGTGCGGTGAAGTAATCCACTCCGATTCAAGCTGCCAGTAAATATTATTAAAGAATCCTAACTATTATTATAAATGCGAATGTGTTTGTTTGTTTGTTTCTTACGCTTTCAGGCATAAACTACTCAACCGATCATAATGAAATTTTATACAGATATTTTCAAGAGTATACTAAAGGACACGCACTTTTAGCTTTTACCCGCTGTTTCGCTCGCGTTCATTTTACGGTTAGTTTTAATCCTATTTTCCACGCGTAAACTACTTATCTGAAATTTTGTACATATATTTTCAAGAGTATAGTAAAGGACATAGGACACTTTTAACTTTTACCCGCGGTTTTGATGTGTAAACATCTTACGCGGCGGTATGAGGGTAATCTCGGCAAATGGGACGGACATGTGCATGCGGATGGGGACGGAAATGTGTAAACGGCTGTGACATCATAACCATGCGCAGTGATATTATGAGGGCTGCTAAAATATTTGGGCATGGCGATATAGGATATGTTTACACATCAGTGTCTGGCTCGAGTACTAGCAGATTCGCTCATTTTTTTTATCAAGTGTGCCATGGATAGCTATATGCATAATATTTTGCAGTTGTTTTTATCAAGTCTAACATGTCAAAATAAGTGCCTTTGATTGGTCGACAATAGTAGGTGTGGAATATTCAGGATAATACATTAGATATGTGTGGATTAACAACCGCAAACCGATAAGCTTTAATCACTATCCTGCACTTAACCTACATAAAATGTACAATACCTTTTCGAAAACGATCTATTGAACAGTTAAAATTATGAAGAGTTTTTAAACTTAGCATGCAAATAGTTAGTAGGAAGCCCATTTCCACTAAGTTGGTAGTTTCACCAATTATTGGAGGTTAATAAGAATGTCACACTGTAATATTTCATCTCCCATCACATTTATCATTTTGTTAACTAACTAACGACAAATTATTAATAGCCAAAAAGTGACTAATGAGTTTATCAAACATTATATAACTCAATGCACAGAATATCATAACTAGCAAGACAGGCCATAACAGTTATAAATCAAAATCAGGGTCCATCAAAACATAAAGGGAGATAAATGGTTGGGCCATTATAAAATTAAGAGAGATTTGTTTCAATAATAGTATTCTGATGATTAATAGTATTGAAATTTATTAATACAAAAATCGAGGTTTTTGAATCAAATACTAGATCTAAAAATAATCTGTTCATGTAGTGACTTTATCCCTTCGAAAAATAATAATTCACAGCAGCCTTCTACATACGCATCAACTGCGTATTTAATTTCTTCTAAATTTCTATGTAAAAGAAGTCAGACGAAGTAAGGCCTGCACTATGTGTCTTGTTACACTCGCGAAGGATAGTTTCGAAAAGGATTGCTTTGTAGGCGCAGTTCTTCATAGGTTTGCGCTTTTTTGCGAATAGTAGAGTGCTACTTATAACTTATTTTGACTTGTGTGGGCACCTCGGGGTTACAAGCTGAAATTTTCACAGAATTAAGGTTTTATTATATTAATTCAAAATCCGAAGGTAATAAAAAAACATAACGGCAAAAGGGCGGTATACCTAACAATCGAGATTATTATATGAACGTGTAGGATATTAATTTATGAATGTTTTCATATAAAATTCATCTACATTTTTGTACGAATTATATTTTTTATCATTGCTTGAAATATGCAGATTACATTGGCCTTTACGGCAAAATAAATGAAAACATTGAGATATCATCCTTCAAATCTGGGCAAAATCTGATTGAAATATACTCATTTTTGTATTCACCTCGCATTCTCTCCGAAATGAAGGCTCAAATCAAAAATTTTTATTCTTGCAAAAAGTTTGCCTTAAGTATTTAGAATACATAGGTGCATGAATACATTTTTTTTCTCACATGGTAATGGAAAAATAGAATTAAATGTAAAAAAAGTAATTTTCTTTTAGCCGCGACCGTCCGATCTCGCGCTGCCCGAGTACTCTCGCATCTCACTTTTTTCGTATATTTTTACACCCCACCTAGAGAGTTTATTTGAAGAGATATGAAAATACGGTAAATAGAAAAGTTTTATATTTTTTTATGAACTTTAGGAAATCGTTAAAAAGTGTAAAAAAAAAATTGGCAAATGCCAAATTTTGACAGGTTGATATTTTTTTAAAATACAACACTGTATATTATTTTAAATTTTGATGGATCTCTCCTTTCTGATATTAAATATATATATATGTTTATAACATTCCGTTTAGTAGTTTTCGAGATATTTATATGCGTCCAAAGTTTTTAAATATCGATCCGTTGAAATGGCCTTTAAAACATAATATTAGTTAGCCATGAAAAAGAAATAATTGCAATGAATCAACAAACGACGGACGCCATGTTCGTCTTTAACTGGTCATCTTGTCAAATTAATAAAGTATTTTACTTATCTATGACGACCATAAGATGGGCTATTCAGAAGAAGAAAAACTAAATATGATTCAATTATTTTATTTAAACGGCGAAAATGCATCCAGAGCTTGCAATGAATATAATAGGCAGTTTCCACATAGAAGGCTACCAACTCGGCGGACAATATTAAATGTGGTAAAATTATTTAATGAAAGAACACTAAAACGAAAAACACGGACGGCAGAAAGGAACGCTGAAGAAGACTTAAATATTTTATTATATTTTGAAGGTATTTTTATTTTTTACATTATCCTATTTTTTTACTGAATTTGGTTTCCATGTCTTTCAGAAAATCCTGAGCGGTCAATTCCTGATGCTTCACTTTTTTTAATAAGTCTTGGCATAAAATCCATTCAGTATTAAAATATTATAAATATAAGCCCTACAAGTTTTTGTCTGTTCAAGATTTAACTGATGAAAATAAAATTAATCGATTACACTTCTGTGAAGAAATACAGAGAAGAATATTAGGGAAACCATTTATGTTATCACATATATTTTTTACCGACGAGGCCACCTTCACCACAGCCGGAATGTTCAACCGAAAAAATAAACATTTTTGGGCCAGGCAAAACTCACATGCAATACAGGCGGTCAAAATCCAAGGCAGAAGATCTCTACATGTTTGGTGTGGTCTCCTTAACAATAAAGTTATTGGCCCTATATTCCTTCAGGGTAATTTAACAGGGCAAAAATATCTTGATCTGCTACAAAATGAAGTTGAACATCATTTAGAGCAACTGCCAGTAAATGATTATATTAATTTGATATGGCAACAGAACGGAGCCCCTCCCCACAATGTCCTACCAGTCACAATTTTTTTGAAATAATCGATATTTGTTTTGGATAGGAAGACACGGACTTTTAAGATGGCCAGCAAATAGTCCTGATATCTCCCCACTTGATTTTTTCTGGTGGGGCTATTTGAAGAACAAAATTTATTAGAACAGACCAAGGACCATAAAAATTTTAAAAGAAAGGATTCAAAACACCATCGCCGAATTAAATAGAGCTTCCCACAACTTTACCTTCCATGCCATCCACTGAAAATTTATTAGAATAATTCAGAGGTGTATTTTAAATCAAGGAGGCTATGTAGAAAACGAAAACTAAATAGTTCAATACTATTTCTTCAAAACAAAAATATTAGAATAATATTCAAACTCTAAAATCATTCCTAGTGTTCTTATTATATGGTTAAAAATTATATCAATTGGGGTAAAATGGCGTCTTTCTCTTTTATTGATTTGTTGCCATTGTTTTTTTATCATGGCTAACTCACTACACTAAACTTTAGAATATTTCAACGAATTGTTTTTGAATACTTTGGACGCATATAACTCGAAAACTATTAAACGAAATGATACAAACATATATATGTTTGTAATCAGAAAGAAGAGATCTATCAAAATTTAAAATAATATACGAGGTGTTCCATTTAAAAAAATATCAACCTGTCAAAATTTGACATTTGCCATTTTTTTACATTTTGATTAACAATTTCTTAAACTTCATAAAAAAATATAAAACTTTTGTATTTCCCGTATTTTGATATCTCTTCAAATGAACTCTCTAGGTGGGGTGTAAAAATATACGGGAAAACACTCTACCTATTACCTATGCATTTTCATTTTATTAATGTTCAGTAGATAATTGCTATTATACTGCAATAATCCTTTTAACTTTAGATTTAGGAAAATGGTTTTGAATGTTTTTATACAAAAAATATTTAATAAATGATACTAAATAGTCTCGTTTTGGGCTTTTTAATATAAATATATAAAATATAAAAGTTACAATAACAAAATTTAAAATCATGAAACTTAAAAAAACAATATTTATTTGTACAAGAAAGATAACGAAAGCAAATATGGATATCGAACTAAAAATCAAAATTAAGTATATTACTATTTAAAAATAATATAGCCTCCAAATTCTTTGGCAATGTTCGGCTTCTACGGTCATTGGTTATTTGACCGCCTTTTGAAAATAATCTTTCCGATGGAACGGATGTAGCTGGTATGGATGCGTATTTTTTATATAGTTCATTAAGTTCATATAGTTCGGGCATTGAATTCTGATGCCGATTCCAAAATAGCATTGGATTTTCAGATCGTTTAATAAGTGACAGCTCTAAATACTGCCTTACCGCTAATTTAGCTATTGTAGCTGGTGTAGTTACTGTTTTAATTGTCAAGACTTTCTCATCAAAATGTGTCCAAATATCCAATTCTTTTGTCGTCGTATTGTCTGCTGAATTTGGTACTACTTCTGTTTACATACTAAGTTTTTCAATTAATTCAGTGTTTGACATTAAAGCAACTTCTTTTTCAATTGTTTCTTGAATTGAATCAGCATTTGTCGTCAATACAAATACGGCTTTTTTAAACCGTGGATCCAAAAATGTTGCTTTCCCACATATGGAATTAGTTTCCAAAATAGCAAGCCTCTTGCTGATAGTTTCCATCAAAATTGTTTTCAGTGACATTCCACTCGGTGTTATGGCTGGTATGTTTTTAAGTGCATGCTGTAATCCTCGTACAAGTGGAATAATCATTGACATAGTAGGGTATTGTTCTCCAGACATTTCAATTAATTCAAATTGGAACCCAATCGCTTTACATCTCCCATTCACCGGCAGATAAAAATGCAGGACCTGTTGTTAAAGAACTTACAACGGCAGATAAAGGCTCTCTGATCAGTAAGAGCCTCTCGACCATGTGTAATGTTGAATTCCATCTCGTGGAAAGGTCCTGTACAACTTTTAATTCGGGTAATGCCATTTGTAGTTGCATTGTTTTTAATTTCTCGCATGCAGTTACGCTGTGCTTAAAATGACCAACTATGGCTCTATATTTTGAAAGAAGAGGTTTTACGACTTCCATTGTTTTATTATTAAAAACATCTGTTACGCATAAGTTTAACGTATGCGCTACACATGGATGATGCCTCTTCTGTAAATATTGAACTATGGCACTTTTAATATTTGCCCCATTACACTTACTTACTATGTGCCCCACTCGTTAAAACATTCTAATAGAACTGATGCTATATGTTGTCCAGTATGTGCTACTGAAATTTCTTTTGTATTTGAAACAGAACTCATAAGTTTATTATTAAAAATAAAATGGCTTGTGACAGATGTATGTGCTCTGTTAGAATCTGAAGTCCAGATATCTGTTGTAATAGACTTATGTTTCATGTCAATGAAATCTGGCAGTTGTCAGTGTTCTATTGCTTTTATATTTCTGCAATTGGGATTTTTTTCCTTTGATTGTCGTTGGGTAAAGGTAAAAACAGAGTACAAACAATATCGAGTAGACCCACTCAGCAAAATCGTTTTCATGCTTTTACATCAAAAGCAAAAGCCGCCGCACACCTGCAGCAGCGAGCAGTCTGTCGAACTCAACGTTCCAAGGAGATTCAAGAAGTATTCGCTGATGCGCTTTCCTCGGTTATTATAAAACAACGCGACGCGACAGTACACAGTCGGGGGCGTTTGCACACTATCTGTCCCTCGTAGCAGGGCCATCGTGGGCCACGAACCAGATTGCTCCAAACCACCGAACATTAACAATAGACAAGAAGGTTCACTCTAAGCCCCGCCCCCAGTATTTCCCTCCTTGCCCCGTCACGGAACCTGGTGAAATGCGTCTCGCCTTTGTAAGCGCTACATCAAAAGTGCCGACTGAGAGAGAGAGTGGGTCTTCTAGTCTATTGTTAATGTTCGGTGGCCAAACGTTGTCGGAAAAATTGGAAATTTGTCTCCAGTGAACCTACCGTAGACTTATTTATACCGTGGTAAACGTATATGATACTAATTCAATTACTTACTTTTTGCTTGCTTATACTTCTCGCATTTTATTACATCAAAATTAATGTTTCATTAAAATAAATTGAAACTTAAATTGCACTAAGTTGGTTGAAAACCACTTTTTTTCTTGATTCTTAATAAGATTTAATACAAGACTGATTTTTTTACTCGGGAATAAAAATACGAATGCCAGCCTCTGCGCCATATCAGACGATCAATAATAGTAAAGGGCCACTAATGCGAGCTTAATGTAATTTCTGCATTTCCTTATTTTCTATTAATATCGCAATATTGGCGACAAAAATGATACCGCTCATATTTTTGCTCCTTACATACTTGATCAATAGTCGGTATAATCAGTCTGCTTCAAAATTATTTTCCACAAAATATATTTCTTTATAACTATATAAATATTATGAATTAAGAAATCTTCCGTTAGAGGTTTATGCCGTTTTTGTATGGATATCGATGGGGTACTTTTCTAAGTCTGTCATCCATTTTTATCTTCGTTAGGGAACATTCTTCAATGTGACAAACATCCTTAAGTGTAAGCAACATTAATTTTCTATTTGATGATCAACTCTTAACAACTATTACGAATATCTCTACATAAAATAATAAACCTTGACATCGATTTCACATCGCAATCGGAATTGAACCAAATTGCCATTAACACGTCAAATAACGAAGCACCTAGATCACAAGTTGTTTCATCAAGCTGTCTTCTAATCGGGGTTAAATGGGGCGACTAAAATCCTTTAGAAAATAGCTGACTGAATTAATTAGCATCAATGTGATTAGACACGACTGTTACAGTTTTGCTTTTAGTGATATTTTACTGGGAACTGGAATATTGACAAAGTGGCGCTGGAGGTCGTAATATCTGCTGACTATCAGGTATATATTCTTAAATAAATGACAATATTTGTCAAATTTTTCAATACAGGTCGGCAAGTTTGGGAGATGATGAAAAGAAGTTTACAATATAATTTTCAATATAATTTATACCTTATCAGGGCTTCAAGGAAAAAAAAATTAGAGACTCAAAATTAAATATTTTCTTGTATAGAATATATTTTACAATCGCTTTATCTCCTTTCCGACATTCATGTAAGAAAATAAAAATAACACTGCTAGCTAGAGGGCACACTAAGAATATACAGGTAAAATACAGATAGCCTAGAAATGTCGAGTTAAAGTAGAATCTGTTGTATCAACAGATCTAGGAAGTCTATGAAGGGAAAGATAAAACTGATTACATTTCCAAGCGATCAGACATCATTATTTGCAGATATCGATAATGCCAAACTTCCGCTGTGATCCCCGCATTTAATACCTACCTAGTTTTAAAATTTAATACACTTTTTTGATAAGGCATTTTTAACCGTTTTAAAGCAAAATATAACTTAAATGATGGTACTAATGTTTGTATATATTAAAACGATATTTTAAGATAATTTTTAGTTACCTATTTTATGAATTTTAATATTTTTAAGACATATTCGCCGAAGCATAATTTAGTTATGAAGTACACGTGGCAACCCTGTTCAGCTGACCACTGACGTAGTACGCGGAGAATTTACGATATCATTCCGAGTTGTAACCAGCCGGTAGTTTGAGCTTTGTTGCCAATTCTCATTTGTGCTTGTGTTTATTTGCTGTTAGTTGGTGATTTTGAGGAATTTTGAGTGTTTTTTTGTGTAAAAATTATGAAAAAATCAATTGACAATGGTACGTCAGTGTATAGTTTGTAAAAAGAATAATACTGACGAGCCGTTATACGGCGAACCGCGTCTATGGATGGGTCGACTGGTGATTGAAAAAAGAACGGGAGGTACAGAAGGTACAAACTTTCTGATGCATTCGTAAAAAGAATAAAAATTTCCACGGAAATTTGATATTTTTGAGGTAAGTGACGCCATGACTTGTTATTGTTTATCAGTGGTGTAGTTTGCATTCGCGTCTACCTACACCAATTTTGTCAAAATTGTTTTTTCTTGATTTTGGGCATTGCCTTGGGGCTGTTTTGTTTGGTTGCGCCCCCCGAGCTAGCGGAGGGCTAAGCGTGAAGTGAAATATTAGCACACTGGGTTGCTGTCAAATGCGCAGGGCCTAAAGTTTAAAATCGGTTAAAAATTAAAATTTTAGAAGGGTTGTTAGTCCTTAAGCGGGACACACTGTAAACAATAAATAAATTTAAATCATCAAAAAGTTTTATAACCGCATATGACAGTTCTTAAAAAGTTAGGATCGGAAAATGCAATCTGTTTTTTCTATATTTAAAACGACTGCCGAGATATTCGGCTTTAAAGTTGTTTTTTTTTGTTTTTCAGATGTCAATAACTAGAAAACAGTTGAAAATCGGTATAGGATATTTGAAATAATTTTGATTTAAAATCCTTCGACATCTTTCGATAAATCCAAAAATATGTCCCATTTACAATTCTGAAGTTGGTGTCCGTGCAGCACTTTTGAGACACAGAGTAGAAATAAATCTTAAATAATTAAAAAAAAATAATCAATACCAAGGAAATTTTGTATTTTTCTCTTTTTTTGTAATTCTTCTATTTTTCCAGATAATATAGACTTAGTGGTGCTACCTAGGTATTTCCTCTCTAAAATATAACCATCATCGTCTAAAGATATTTAGAATTAGATTCAATATTAGAATATCTTTAGAGGGTGATATAACGTTGATTTTTAAGAAAACGTTTGATGATGCGTGAAACATTTTTTTAATAATAAGATAAAAATATTATCTATCACTAAAAAATATAACGTTAATTTAAAAACCTACAATTTATCATGCATGCACTTTAGTGCACATCAATCGCATAATTAAAGTGGAAAAAAATGCCTTTAAAACCGCACGCCACTGGTACATAAAATTAAATTAAAACGACGAACCACGTACAACGTTGCCATTTTTTCTAACTATCCTTTTTTATCTTATGCATCAACTGCCCCCATATGTCTGATTGTAAACAAATGTGAATTATGAATGAAATTACAGATAACGTATACAGTGTGTCCAAGATTTGGCTTACATGTATTGCTATCTCGAGAACCGTGAGAGCTAGAAAGATGGTTAAATCAGGAAAGTTGTAGAGAATTTTGTGACAAATGCGGTCCTACTAGAAAACTTAAGCTGTGATCAATGGTTTCTGAGATAATTAGGAAAAACCAAAAACGTGCATTTTCGATTTTTCTTTATAACTTTATAAATTCAAAAGCCATGTTTTTAAAAATAATACATTGTTAAGACACTTTGTTAAGAGGAATCTGGTGAAGTCAAAAATAAAATCCCAGCTTCATTTGTTTTCGAGATACATTCAGGAAGTTTTTAATTTCTTATGGCCGCCATATTGGATATTTTTATTTTTAGAAAGAGCTTGTCAAGAGCTTTCAAACGATGTATCACAAGCCTTTGTTATTATTTTCTTTAAGGTCTTAAAAGGAAAATTACTGCTTTTCCCGTAGTGGGCTTTGGTTACACTTGGTGGCCATAATAAAACAAAAGAAAACTATGTAAAATCATGAACCAATAATCTTCAGATTGTTTCGCTTTTTATTTTTAAGTACCTGTTTGTAAAGACTATTCATTATTCTGATGGTTAGATATTGTTACAATAATTATTAATCATTAGGTAATAATTACTAATTAATAATTATTGTAATAGAAATGCACCTATTTTAAGGCCAACAGAAATGTATAATTTGTACATACGGAGAACAATTTCCTGTTCGATATCAATGCAATAAAAGACATTTTAGATTCATAGTTACAATTTATTAGCTTGTGGCTCATTTTTAAAACTTAAACTCAATGCGTATACGAAAGAAAATGAAGAAAGAAATGCACTTATCATAGAAAATGTCAGGAATAACCCAACAACATCAGTAAGAAAAATTGAACAACAAACAACAATTCCTAAATCTACTGCACATTTAGCATAAGTCAAAAGAAAAGTTTAAGAACAAACTATAACTATTAGTTTCCTTAAGGTCTTGATTCTAAAATCACTGTTTTTTTTCGTGGTGTAGTTGGTGAACTCGTGGTCGCCATAATGAGACATACTAACATTAAATTAGGTAAATTAAGGAAATTTTTATAAACAAAAATTTAAAAGCTATAAAACATGTCTGCCTCCATTTTCCAGACATTTTTCGCACTGCGTTAAAACTTTCCGAGAAACTTTTCTTAAGGTCATCAACAGGAACGATTCTGGCAAGACAATCTCTTGCCCTGCCTTCCAGCTCCTCTCGATTTTCTGGCGGAAAATGTTCGTATACCTCAATTTTGACGTATCCCCATAAAAAGAAGTCGAGAGGTGTAAGGTCTGGTGACCTCGCCGGCCAAGCAATGCGACTATTATTAGCTATAATTTTATTGCCGAACGTAGCTGTAAGAACCTCCATCGCTTCTCTGGTACTATGGGCTGGAGACCCATCTTGTTGAAACCAAATGTTTCGGAATTCATTAGGTGGAAAGATGTTTCTAATAGCTGGAATAACTTGTTCTTGTAATAGTTGTAAATATCAATGGCCAGTTAATGTTTCTTCAAAAATGAATGGTCCGATTAAGTGTTTATCTAAAATACAAGAGGCTAAATTAATTTATGAGTCCCTAACAATAGGATGGTATTCCAAATTACCTATAATGCCACACGACACATTAAATCCAAATCGTCTTTGTAACCGTCTTTCTTCTAAATTGTGTGGATTTTCAGTACTCCAGTGGTGGTGGTTATGTTTATTAAATATTCCGCAGTTTGTAAAGCGTGCTTCATCAGTCCAAACAATTTTAAAGTGAAATTGTGGAATTTCCTGACATTTATTACTAAACCATTCACAACACGTGGTCCGCCGAACAAAATCATTTCCATGAAGATCCTGAACTATCCGAGGTTTGTAGGGGCGAAAGTGATGTTTTTTAGTACTAAATGTGCAGTAAATTGCGGAATTGTTGTTTGTTCTTCAATTTTTCTTACTTATGTTGTTGGGTTATTCCTGACATTTTCTATGATAAGTGCATTTCTTTCTTCATTTTCTTTCCTATACGCATTGGGTTTAGGTTTTAAAAATGAACCATAAGCTAATAAATTAGTAACTATGAATCTAAAATGCCTCTCATTTGGTTGGGGTCGCTCCGGGAATTTTTCTTCATAATATGCATGTGCTGCAGCTTATGCATTATTTCTATTAGATTTAAAATAAATGTCTAACATATCAAAATTTTCTTCGTTCGAATAATTCACCG
>JAEQML010077435.1:0-12890 GCA_016904865.1 Pissodes strobi | reverse complement strand
CATGGAAACCAAATCATTTAATACTAAGAATAGGATTATTACAACAACAGATCTTAGTAATATATATGATGATTTTTTAACTATAATCAAGGAAAAAGTGTCAACATTTGCAGAAAATGGTTCAGGTTGGGCTTTGGAGAAAATATTACGATTAGAAGTCAATGTAAATAAATATAACCCAATGCGTGCATCCTCATATATTCATTTACCAAAAGAGATTGCAAATAAGAGGGCCATAATCAACGTTAAAAATCAGGATCAGTACTGTTTTGGATGGAGTGTTATAAGTGCTTTGTTTCCTGCTTACACTAATGCGGATAGAACAAATTCTTATCCCAATTGCTTCGAACATCTAAATTTTGAAGGAGTAGACTTCCCAGTGAAATTAAAGGATATAGAAAAGTTTGAAGTGCTAAATCAAATATCAGTGAATGTTAACGGATTAGAAGCTGTTTATGAAGATAATAAATTAAAATATGAAGTAGTGGGCCCGCTGCATTATACTACTAGAAAACTTGCAACACATGTGAATTTGCTTCTAGTTAGTGATGGTAAGAACAATCATTACTGTTGGATTAAGGATATGTCTAGATTAATATCATCACAAATTAATAACACGTCTTATAGAAAACATTTCTGTGATGGTTGTTTGATTTATTTTACTTCTAAGGAAAAATTAGACATTCACCAATTGAATGATTGTAATCATTTGTTTACAAAAATTCCAACCAATGAAATAAAAGTTAATAAATATGGACAAAATGTTCCAGAAAATATTCTTCAATTTGAAAATTTCCAAAGACAGTTAAAGGTTCCGTTCGTAATATATGCTGATTTTGAATGTTTTTTAAAACCTTTACAATATGAAGAACCAATAAATGATATGGATTCTTATACCAGAAATACTTTCAAACATGTACCATATGCTTTTGCTTATTTCATTAAATGGTCATATGATGATTCTTTATCAGTAGTAGATCACTATTTTGGTCTTGATGCAGCTGATGAATTTTGTAGACGAATTGAAGGTCATGTTCATCGAATTTATAATAATCATTTGAAACAAGTGATTCCAATGCTTCCTTTAACTAATGAGGAAAAATTAGTTTTCAAGAATTCTACTAGTTGTCATATTTGTAACGAACAATTTAAGCCTGGGGATGAAAAAGTAAGGGATCATGATCATTTAACAGGGAAATTCCGAGGTGCAGCGCATAGTATATGTAACTTAAACTTTCAAATTCCAAATTTTATTCCTATATTCTTCCATAATCTAACCGGTTACGATTCCCACCTGTTTATTAAACAACTTTGTTGTGAAGAAGATAGAATAGATGTTTTAGCACAAACTAAAGAAAAATACATTTCATTTTCAAAATCAATTTTGGTTGATAAAAAAGAACAGCCGGATAAAAAAATAAAAAATATTTTTTTCAAAATCAGATTTTTAGACTCTTTTCGCTTTGCTGGTACTTCATTGGAAAAACTTGGTGAGAGTTTAGAACCTAATCAATGTATAGAAATTAATAAATGTTTTCAAGATCCAACTAAATCAAACGAAATTAGGAAAAAAGGAGTGTATCCATATTCTTACGTAGATTCTATGGATAAGTTATATGAAAATCAATTACCGAGTATTGAACACTTTTACGATAAATTAAAAGATGAACCATTAGATCCTTCAGATTATCAACGAGCAATAAAAATTTGGAACTTATTTAATTGTCAAAATTTGATGGATTACACTAAAATTTATTTATTATCTGACATTCTCATATTAACCGATTTCTTTGAAGCATTTCGAAATGTATCTCTTAACATTTACAAATTAGATCCTGCGCAATATTATACTTCCCCAGGTTTAAGTTGGGATGCCATGTTAAAATATACTAGTGTACAATTAGAATTGCTAACTGATATCGATATATTACATTTCTTTAAAAATAATGTTAGAGGTGGTATATGTCATTGCAGTGTTCGAAAAGCTGAAGCCAATAACTCGTTCCTTCCAAATTTTGATTACGCGAAACCTACTTCATATATAATGTACTTAGATGCCACTAATCTGTATGGACACAGTATGAGTCAATGTTTACCTATAAGTGAATTTAGTTGGATGACAGAAACAGAGATAGAGTCTTTAGATTTATTCCAGACGATGCTGAGTACGGTTCGAGGTAGATATATCCTTCAAATTTACATGAAAAACATAATGAACTACCTTTTTTGGCAGAAAATATTTGTCCACCTAATTCCAAACATAAAAAATTGATTTGTAATTTAAATAATAAAGAAAAATACATTATTCATTATCGAAACCTTAAACAAGCCTTGCAAAATGGATTAAAATTAACGAAAAATCATAGAGCTATTAAATTTAAACAGGCCGCATTTTTAAAACCATATATCGATTTGAATACTGAAATGCGAAACAGGTCTAAAAATAAAATGGAAAAGGATTTTTATAAACTACTTAATAATGCTATATATGGTAAATCGCTGGAAAATATTGATAAACGAGTGGATATAAGATTAATAACGCATTGGGACAATATTGCTAATAACCAAGGAGCTGAAACACTAATTGTAAACCAAATTTCAAAAATTCATTGGTTTTTACTGAAAATCTGGTTGCAATTCAAATGGAGAGAGTAAAAGTGATCTATAACAAACCCGTTTATGTTGGTTTTAGTCTTGGAATTATCAAAAACTGTAATATATGATTTTCATTATGATTACATTAAAAATAAATATGGTGACAATGCAACTTTATTGTACACTGATACAGACAGTTTGGTGTTGCATGTAAAAACAGACAATTTCTAAAAAGACATTCAGGAAAATTCAGAGATTTGACACTTCTAATTATAATAAGGATAATATATATAACATCACTAAAAATAAATCTGTATTAGGACGTATAAAAGATGAGTTTGCGGGAAAGCCAATTGAAAGCTTTTATGGAACAGGTGCAAAAGCTTACTGTGTCAATTTAGAAGATAAATCGGAAAAGAAGGCAAAAGGTGTAAAAAAATATGTTATTCAAAATTCAATTACTAAACAAGATTATAAAGATGTTGTTGAAAATTTCGAAATTAAATTTCGAAAAATGAATATGTTTCGTTCAATCCTGCATGATATGCACACACAATTAAAAAATAAAGTCGCTTTGTCAGCTAAAGATGATAAACGTTATATTATTCCAGGATCTTTCAGAACCTTGGCTTGGGGGCATAAACATATAAATATTTTAGAAGATAGTTCTAAGACTAATGATGAAGAAGTAAATGATGTAAATAAAATTCTGAAAAGTTTAGTTGCAGATGAGTATAAATTGAATGAATTATGAAAATATATAATTATATTAAAAATGACTTTGCCACCAGCAGCTGTACTATTTCTCTCTGCATTTTTAAATAATACTTTGTACATACAAGTTGATCCTAACATTCGTGAAACCTTCATCTGTCTATCGGTTAACAACGTAATCAATGACACTTGGCCCTCAGCTTGGAGTAGAGTGACGTTAAGCAATGGATTATACGTATACAAAATTGATGATAGTTTAATGCAAAATTCTACTTCTATTCAATATAAGCTGGGAATGAATCACCAACTTTGAATTTTGATTGTTGCGGATCCACAACTTTTATGTGTCGGAAGACCTTTGAGAGCAGTTCTTTCTCATTTTTCTTGGTTACTTTCAAAGGTTTAAACCCAGTTACAGAGTGTGTTGTGTTGTTGTAATCTGCAACTATTTCTTGCAACCCCTCTAACCATTTATAATTTCCTTGCATACTAAACATTTTCCACATTCTATTTTTTAATGTCCTATTTACTCTTTCTACTATACTAGCTTTCAAATTGGAAAATGTGCTGTAATGGTTAATTTCAAATTGTTTCATTAGATTCTGGAAACTTTCGTTGAAGAACTCAGACCCTCTATCTGTTTGTAAATTTTTTGGGGGAATTTTCACACTGATTAAAATTTTTTTCATAGCTGTTGTAACATCTTTACCATTTTTTGATTTGACTAGTTCGGCCCACACATATTTTTAAAATACATTTATTACAACCAAAATATATCTGCAACTCTTATTAAATTTCGCCTATGGTTGCATTTCAACTAAATCTGCTTGAAAAAGATCATAAAGCCCTTTTACAATTACTCGTCTTCTTTTAAATGTTCTCCTTGCTGGTTTATGTAGCTCATTTACAACTTCTTGCTTACTCATTTTCAATGTTACACTTTAAAATCAATCCTACATATAGCGTTAATGGTACCTTAAAGGGTTCAATATTGGTTCTTAAAAGTGATATTTTGTCACCGTTTATGAGTTTCTGGCCGACTATTTGTTGAGTAATAAGCGTCTTGTTATTTATCAGGAATTCAATGCTAGAATGACAATGTACACTGTTTACTTCCGCCTCTACCAATGGAAATAATAAAGCAGTGCTTTCACCATTAATAGTATAACAACGTCTTATAGTACCATCCGGTAATTTAATTGTTTCTTGTTCATTCTGGGCAATAATTGGTAATACACAAAAATATTTCAGTTCATTTTTGGATTCATTTAAGATATGTGTTCCAAATTTGTTAACAGCCATGTTTAATTTACTTATACTGATGTTAATTCTACATCACTTGTGTTATTTATACTATAGCTTTTGCTTCTTTCAACTCTTCTATAATTGAAATTATTTCATTATTGTGACCGATATGTCCTGCAGCTACAGATGCCATCAACAAACGAAGTCTGTCGACAAGTTCATTGATATTATCCCAATATACGTAATCAGTATTCACATTGTTCTGCTTCAAAGTAATACCTTTTCCTTGTCTGACTTGTCTATAAGGAGCTTTAACTCTATTAAAAGCTTGTAATAATTTTCGCGCTGGAGTCTTTATTGTAGACTTCGTTATTCCTTTCAATGCTAAGTAAGGACCTATTATTGTTACATATTTGTTTGTTCCGTTTCCTTGCACTTGCTCATTAGGATCATGATTTCTACGATACGCATTAGTTATTTTTAGGATATCCATATAATTATCTAAATCTTCCTTTTTATAACCAACAGGTTCTTTTTTGAAAAGCAGTTCATATAAACCAGGTGTACCAGTATAGCGTATATTTTCCACTTTTATGTCTTTATCAATAATCTCAATAGGTTTCCCTGTTACTCCTAAGAGAAATTTATTTGTCTCATAGTCATGCACTATTCCATAATTATGATCAAACTTATGTTCCGTATCTCTAACACCTTCATCAATATAAGATCTAGGTAATTGATGGAAATCCGCTAACCAATCCTGATATGCTGGAGTGTTTACATATGTTTGAATCGTTTGTCTAGTCTGTTCTAGAATATCAGATAATTTTGACTCCTCAAGAGTAGATGAGGTACTTTCCCTAATTGATGGAGGCGTAGTTTCTGCTACAATACTTGTTTCTCGTATAGATGGAAGATCACTGACAGAAGCAATACTAGTATCAAAAAATGATGGTATTTCCGAGGGCAAAATAGGAGTTTTTCCGGTTTTTCTTACAGTCTTTGTTGGTGTTGATGTCTGATAAATTACTTTTGGTGTTAAGAATTCCTCTTTCAGTTCAAGGGGTTCCTCTTTCGGTTCACGTTTTACAATTGTAGAAATTAGTTGTTGAAGTGGCTGTGTTAATGGTTTATAAGTTTGCTCTAGTTGAGATTGTGTTGACGATGCTGCCAATTTTAGATTGCGGTATTTTTCTCTAACAGCCTTTCTTGACTTAATTAGGTCTTTTGCCAAACGTTTATTCATCTTAGATAGTTAGGAGCAACTATGATAAATTTGTAAAGTCGGCATTTTTATAAGTAAATGAATGAATCGAATTTCTTTCTATACCTGACCGCATTTAATTCACAATCCTTATCTATTACAACAAAACCATATGGCTCCTTCCAACAGTGTGCACATAGGTTTCTAAATTGTTCAAATGTCATCCATAATACAATTATCATTATATATATGTTTTAAACTCATGTAATCTTGTTTAAACAAAATTAGGAGGTTGGTATTTTCTCGTATGAGTCTCTTCAAAATTGATGAATATCCTTGAAAAATGAAAAAACAATCTGTATTTTGATGTCTACCAAAGATAAAATAATCCCTTATAACGCTCTGGTTTTGACAAGGAATATCATCAAATATTATAAGAGAATTTGGTTTAATACCGTGTGGGCAGATAATATTTTCATCGGTCTCATATTCAAAGTACCCAATCTCTTTTATGGGTTGCAATAGGTTCCTTAAATATTCATACTTAGGTTGATGCAATGATTTAGAATATAAATAAATATTTTCAAATCTAATTCCATTGGGATGTTCAATTAATGTGAGAACTGCATTCGTTTTTCCACTTCCACTACATCCAACTATAAGACACCTTTTTGAACTTCCGCCAAACAAATCACCATGTTTTTTAAACGTTTTGACCAAATTTTTATCATCATGGTTTCCAACAGGTAGAGAAAACGATTGCTTTTCAATCCTGATCCTATTTAACTACTAAAAACTTTCAAGATGAAGAAAGAGTATTTATAGTTGAGCATTCAACACTATTTCATTAGTTTCGAAAAACTATAAAATGACTCAACATAAACCTCACACGTTTAAAACGACCAAGAAGCGTAACAGGAAAGGTTTTGATTTAGTAAACACACTTATTAATAAGCTCCCTGTAGAACTACATATTCCTGGTTATCAGTTTTGTGGACCAGGAACTTATTTAGAAAAGAGATTAAATAGAGGTGGCATTGGGATAAATCCATTAGATGCTGCATGTAGAGATCACGACATAGCATACTCTCAATTCACTGATCTTCCAAGCAGACACGAAGCAGATAAGATATTAGCGGAAAAAGCTTGGCGAAGAGTTAAGTCTAAGGATTCATCCATTGGTGAAAAAATTGCAGCATTGTCGGTTGCACGTATCATGAAGGGTAAAAAAAAGCTCGGAATGGGTCTGAAAGGAAAAACAGGGGGAAAACTTAAGTTAAGAAAAAAGCGAATTATAAAACCACCTAAAAAATTAGGAGGTTTTTTACCTCTGTTATTACCCATCTTAGGTGCTCTTGGCGCTTTGGGAGAAGGAGCCGCAGGAATAGCTAAAGCTGTGAATGATGCTAAAGCATCTAAAGAGCAGTTAGAGGAACTACAAAGACATAATAAAGCTATGGAATCTCAAGGAAAAGGATTAAAACCGTTTAAACAAGGCAAGGGTGTTAAAAAAGGAAAAGGCTTATTTATTAAACCATATAAGGGAGGATATATAAACAAGAAAATATTAAAAAAAAAGTCCAAATAAAATTTCCTCATAAGGCTTTAACGAATATTGATTTATTGAGATATGTAAAAATATTGGAAATTCCAAATTTTAGAGGTATTTATATGCGTGATAATCTTCAAAAGAAAATTAAAAAGATAGAATGTGGTATTGTCAATTTAGATTCTAAAAAAAGCGATGGTTCCCATTGGACAGCTTACATAAAAAATGAAGACAAAGTAATATATTTTGATAGCTATGGCAACCTAAGACAACTCGTTAAGTATTTTAATTCAAACGGAATCACAAATATATACTACACTTATGATACTAAACAAAAATTCAATTCATACAATTGTGGACAATTGTCTCTCAAATTTCTATATAATAATATATAAGAAGTATTTGGCAAGAAACAATCAGTAGCAAACAGTTATTACAATGTCTACAACTATTGCAATTACGGGGAATACATCTGTATTGTCAGCAGATTTTAACCCTCCAATATACTTAGATGATGGAAAACAATATTATTTGGGCTTAGCAGGTTTTGAAACATTTATGAGCATACCTAATGTAGAAGAGGGTAATAATAAAATATATATAGAAAATGAAGTAATAACCATACCGGAAGGAACTTATGATATAAAAGACATAGAAAAATACATAAAAAATGCAATTAAAGATAAGTTTGAGAATAAAATGGGTTTTCCCTAAAGCCGAACACTAATACCTTAAAATGTCACATATTCTGCACTAAAAAAATTGACTTTACCAAAGATAATTCAGTAGGTAAACTATTAGGATTTAAAAAAAGATTTATTGATCCGCAGGTATTTAGTGAGTCAGATGAGGTTGTAAATATTAGCAAAGTAAATGCTATTTGCATCGATTGTAATATTTGTGTTGGATCATACAGTAATGGTAAGCCAGTTCACATAATTCATCAATTTTATCCAGCTGTAGCTCCTGGGTATAAAATAGTGGAATCTCCTCTACCTGTATTATATTTCCCTGTCAGCGTTAGAACAATAAACAACATTACTGTAAAAATTATTGATCAAGACGGAGATCTTATCAATTTTCGAAACGAAGCCATAACAGTAAGATTGCATTTGAAAACCAATCAATATGGTTATTAGATATAACAGAACTACTAGACCTATTGAAATGAATGAACTGAAAAGTTATAAAAAGAAGAACTTGAAAAACAAAAACAGTTTAAAAAAAAACGTTGACAAGTTAACACGAGAAAATCGTGAATTCCTTCAATCTCTAGGTTTTAGAGTTTTAAAATAATGGATATTTTAAATGTAAACGAAAAGCTATACGTTGACAATTCCATTATTAGTTCCGAATTACATATATACCAACCTTTCGTTTCTTCGAATTTCGATTATAATGATGAAATAAGAATTCCTATTCAAGAACTTGACGCATACACTTTTCCTTCAGAGAGTCTTCTTTATATCGAAGGAACTCTATTAAATAATGAGGGAAACTACACAAAGAGATTGCGATTTATCAATAATGGTATTGCTTTTCTATTTAGAGAAATTCGATATGAACTAAATGGAGTTACTATAGATTCTGTAAGGAACGTTGGATTAGCTTCAACTCTGAAGGGTTACCTTTCATTCAATACCAACGAGAGTTTAAAGTTACAAAATGCTGGATGGTTCCCTAAACGATCAGAGAGTGATAGAATTTTAGTTGATGACAATGGAAAATTCAATGTTTCTATACCCTTAAAATTGCTTCTGGGATTTTTCGAAGACTATAAGAAAATAATTATGAATATGAAACAAGAACTGGTCTTAATAAGAGCTAGCAATGATTTAGATGGTGTATTTTTCAAAGATGATATAGAACCAAAAACAACTAAAGAGGAAATTCCAAAAGTAACATTTAATAAAATATATTGGAAAATCCCCCACATTACAGTTGATATTCCTCAACAACTTGTCTTAACAAAAATTCTCGAAACAAATAAAGAGTTGTTTATTGGATTTCGAAGCTGGGAAATTGTTGATTACTCCTCTTTACCTGAAACATCACGTCATACATGGCCCGTAAAAACAACCAGTAAGTTGGAAAGCCCTCGGCATGTCATTATCGCTTTTCAGGAAGATAAAAAAGGTCATGGTCAGAAAGACATGAGCAAATTTGATAATGTTGATTTAAATAATATAAGAGTATTTTTAAATTCAGAAAGATATCCATATCATGATCTATATCTAAACTTTAAAGAAAACAAGTTCTCTGCACTCTATGAAATGTTTGCAAACTTTAGAAATTCCTATTATGGAATGTCCAGCGAACCACTTTTTACACCTCAAGATTTTAAAAATATATTCCAATCACGCACATTGATTGTTCTCATCAAAAAGAATCGCTCCAAACTGGTTCAATTGGTATTCGAGTTGAATTTGAAACTAATCAAAGTATTAAAAAAGATACTTCTGCTTATTGTCTTATTTTGCATGATAAGATATTTAGCTATAATCCTCTCACAAAAATTGTAAGACAATTATAATGCGCATGCTTCTCCGTTTCTATAAAATCAGAAGTTTGGTTTACATACCCAGCATAATGATTGCGACACGACTATATTATTATTTGGAAAACTTGGAAAAATTGAGACAACAAATACAAGAATACGAAAACAAAAAAATCATTATTAGAAAATTATCTCTTATGAGGATATGAAGTTATTGATACTTGATGTTCAAGGATTCAAAATAGAAAATAACAGATTTATCCCAAAGAAACTAGCTGCATTTGATGGAAGAAAAATATGTCATTATGTATTTAAATCACCTTTTGATATAAGACAGTTACCACCACACCTAGTTAAGGAAGCAAATTGGTTAATGAAATATTATCATTGTATATCATGGGATGAAGGTTTTACTCCAACGCATAAGTTTGCCGATATAGTCAGAAGCCTGACCGAGAAAGTTGATAACGTGTACGTGAAAGGAAGAGAGAAATGTCAAATTATAAGGAAATACACAATAAAACCAGTGATAGAGCTTGAAGAAAACCCTACATTACAAAAAGGAGATCCACAATGCTTTTACCATTCTAAATCACCATGTATATGTGCACTAAATAATGTATATTATTTGTATAACAATTTTTTAATGATTGAATAAAACGCAGTTTCAACAAAAAATTTTTTTATTTAAACAAACAAACTACGTTTCATCAAATATTTTTTTTATAATATCTTCTGGAACAAACTTTTTCACTTCATCCAAAAATGCAGCATATCCCATCTCCTTAATGGTGTACAGAAATGAATTTAAGTCGGATGTGTTTTTTTTTATGGCAGTGGCACACACACACTAAAGGTAGATCCTATGGCGCTCGACGAGCGGTGTGTGTGCGAAGATGTTGATTGACACGGTTCTTGAATATTTGTAGGTTGTAATTAGTGGGAAACAGATGTCCTGGAAGTGAGTTCCACTGTGATGCAGTGCGCCAGACAAAGGAGTTCTGGTAAAGCGATGTTCTAGGTGTTTCTAGTTGTACGACGAACTGGTGCGCTCCTGCCGTCTGTCGGGACTGCCTGACAGGAGTTGCCAAGGGCGGGATTATGCGGGCCAAATCCTGGGAACATCTGCCGTGAAAGTATCTGTAAAACAGAGACATCTCGGCCACATGTCTGCGATGTTCCAGACTATCCAGATTCCGGGTCAACTCCGGATCGCCGACGAGACGCACAGCCCTCTTCTGAATGGAATCCAGCAGCTTTAGGATATGCTTTGGTGCGGCACCCCAGATATGTGAAGCAATATTCTAAGCACGGTCTTATTTGCGCTTTGTACAGCAAGAGCAACTGCTGCGGTGTATAGAGTTTCTTGTTGCGAAATAGCGCACCAAGCTTCTGGGAGGCTGATTTTGCGATGTTAGCAACATGGTCATGCCATGACATATTGCTGTTGACCGAGACACCCAGCAGCCCGATTGACGAGGATGAAGGAATGGTCGATCCTGCCATAATGATGTCAGGGCCCGCTGTATTGGCCCTCTTAGTAAACGTTGCTGCTTGGGTCTTTGCTGCATTGAACTGGACCAAATTTCGGTCGCCCCAAGTTTGAACTTTCTCCAGGTCTTGATTAATTGCTGTAATCTGCTCCTGTCTGCGGTGATGAGTCTCAGTCGCTGGTAAGGGTTTTTCTGATCTAAAGTGGGAGACAAGGGTACTGTCATCTGCAAAACTGTAAACAGGATTATTCGTTTCGATCAGCAGGTCATTAATATAGATGAGGAACAGAGTTGGTGAAAGTATTGCGCCCTGAGGCACGCCCGCGTTGATGGTGAATGTGTCCGAGATGTGTCCATCGACTGCAACATGTAGGGATCGGTTCTTAAGGAAACTGGCCAGCCAGCTGCAGAGAGAGGCGGGCAGTCCCAAGGACGGCAGTTTGTTGAGCAGTCCGTCATGCCAAACTCTGTCGAATGCCTTTGAAATATCCAACGCAATCGCTCGAGACTCTCCGTAGTTTTCAATTGCCCTACTCCATATATGACTGACATAGGCCAATATATCTCCTGTCGATCTCTCTTTGCGAAAGCCGTATTGATTATCGCTGATTATTCTGTTGCTCTCGAGGTACTTGAGTAGTTGCTGGTTGACTACACGTTCCATGACTTTGGAGATTATTGGAAGCAAGGCAATCGGGCGATAGTTTGAGGGCGTGGTTTTCTTGCCTTTTTTTGGAACAGGTTGCACTCGAGCGACTTTCCAAGAGGATGGGTAAATCCCTTTTCTGTAAGAAAGAGAAAAAAGCCTGGAAAAAACAGGTGTTAGTTCGTTGGCGCAGTTCTTTAGCACGATGGCAGGTATTCCGTCCTGTCCTGATGCCTTTTGCGTATCTAGTTCTTTAAGGATTTTGCGAATATCACGATGAGAAAACTTGACTTCTGCCATGGTGGTGTTGATGTTCGGTATAGTGGGGAGAGTCTTGCTTTGGGGCACGTCTAAGGTAGAGTGCGATGAAAACATTTTGGCGAGCATGTTTGCTTTTTCCTTGGCTGTAGTCGCCGTGACGCCACGTTCATCCGTCAAAGGTGGGAGAGACGTTTTTGTAAAGTTGTTACTTACTGCCTTTGCTACCGACCAGAAATTCCTGGAGCCACTGGGGCATTGCAAAAGTTTATTCCTGATCCTTTGATTGTGTTTGTCCTTAGTTTCGTCGATCACACGCTTGCACTCGTTTCTCGCTTCCATAAAATAATTGCGATTTTCAGCGGTCTGATTTTGCTGCCAGTACTTATAGGCTTGCTGTTTCCTTCCTACAGCTCTTTCGCATCTTTTGTCGAACCAGGGCTTTCCTTTTGATGGTAACTTCCTGAGGAGATTACTTGCATGATCTCTTCGCAGCAGTCTGACGGATCGTCAGCGGCAAAGCAGACGTCGAGCCAAGGAAAATCTAGGTAAAACTGCCTCAGATCGTCCCAGTTTGCAGAATTGTAATGCCAGATTTTGCGAGGCAATGGTGGATCCTTCTGTATGAGTGGCAATTCACAAACCGTTGTAATAAGTTTGTGGTCGGAGGTACCTAATGGCGGACCAAC
>JAEQML010077434.1:0-12890 GCA_016904865.1 Pissodes strobi | reverse complement strand
AAATCACTTGAAAAACGCCTTTTAAACACCAATGCCAATAAACACAGTTAAAATACGCCACAATTTTTACAATAATCACTAATTAATTAGCACACACTTGTTTATTATTATCGTAAATATCTGAAAAATCGCCAAATGTCAATCCACTGTCAAGGATAGCAACAAACGCCCGCCTTTTGTTATGAGTTTTTGTGATATCGCCACTCACACAAAAAAAGAAGAAGTTGCCACTGCGATTTAACTCGCCGAAATCGCGTATTTGACCGTGCTCCACAACAAATAACACAATACGTAGGTTATCCCGACTTCTGATCTGTAAACGATTAATTTTTAGTAACACGTTTTATTTCGCCAATATTATTACAGCCACTCTCATTTCCGCCTTACACCTTAAAACTTCGCCAGTATAGTCATCATAATTACATAACGCCATGAGTCGACTCTGCTATCGTACAATAACTATATCTACGCCTTATTTCTAATCTATCTATATACTCCGTATTATATAACACAGATTCGATCCTACTCTTGCGCCATTCGTTTTCCAGGGTTGTCACGTCCTCGCCTATTTGAACGTCGCACGTCGCCTCTCCAAAATTTGCTTGTTACAATATATTATTTTACGCACTGTCCTAAACGTCAAAAAATATGTCAGTAAACGTCAAAAAATATGTCAGATTTGCTTTACGCACTAGTGCGTAAAATAACTTACTTTACGCACTGCACATTAAAAAGGTCTATTTTACGAATCTTAGAGAGTGCGTAAAGTGAGTATTTTACGCACGGTAGTAGAAAAAATAATTTTTAAGATGTAAGTCCAGTGGCGTACATAAAAATATTAAAAATATTTTTCACAATTTTTTAATATTTTTATGTACGCCACTGGACTTACATCCTAAAAATTATTTTGTATGCCCACAGATGTTACAATTCATTAAATATAGACTCATTTTTACTTAAAATGCAAAAAAAATAAAAATATGTATGGTGATTAGCGTAACTTTGATATGCCACTGTAGCCAAATGGGGGGGCACATATTCTAACATACATGTTTGTGAAGTACTTATCCATACTTACAACATATTAAAATTTAAAGAAAATCGTATGGTTCCGAAATTCTCTCTTTGTCGGGTGCGGGGTCCTTTATTCATAAACTTTATTTCAAATGATTTCATCAATTATATTTGACATTTGATTATATAGATTAACTCCATTTCAAATTTCATGAATCGTATTTGTAATTTAATTGTATAATTAATATACAGTTTTGTTTGAAATTTATTTCTTTAATTTATCGCAAGATTGAGGTCTGTGAGACACGAATTATAAGGGCAAATTTCTGATATAATTATCTTTATATTTATTTATATCTAAGTATTCATATTCAGTTCGCATTGTCTCTAGGAACTCTGGCGCCCACAATACACAAAAAATTCACTGCTAATAAAAGAACGTCGACTGACCCCCTAAGAAAAATAGAAACGAGTCTTATGCATTTAAACAACTAGTATTTCATTACAAAATGGCGCACAAAGCCATGCTTAATTAAATAAATTTACTTTCGCTACAAATTAGCACCCAACTAAAGATATCGTTAAACACAAGCTCTGCAGTAAGTGAAGCTGGGCTAGAGAAATGCATTAACTTACAAAAAAGGGATTATCTCATCAGGACAATGAGCTAACATCATTCTAAAAACGCCTGGAGTTAATAACTTAGTGATTCAGGCAGTTTTTGCAAAAAATTAAAATGCATGAATACAGCAGCTGACAATTTTGGATGAACTTTGTTGAATTTGTCATGCTTCATTAATACCCGTCTATAATTGCTGTCGGAATAAAGATTGGCAGTTCTCTGTCACTGCATTATATAAGAAGATTGACTCTTTCGAAAGCGGAAAAGAATATTTTAAACGGATTTAATAGGCAGAAAGTCTATATATTTTCGGCTGACCGAATTCGGTTTCTCTTTTAAAAAATAGACGGCTAACATAACGCTACATAAAAGAAGCCGGCTGCTTGTGACAATATGCCTACCATAAGACCGCCGAACGCCGATGAATTTGTTAATGACATGTTTACCTACATCTATATTTCACTATTCTACGAAGATATTGCACAAATCGACTCTATAATAATAATAATAATAATAATATCTTTTACTGCCAACAAAATGATCTAAAAATCACAAAGCAATGTTAAAAATATGGTGCACCATTTTGTATTAAACTAAAACACAAAATATATTTAAAGTTGAATTCATAAAATATAAAAAGGACAAATTTAAACAATTTATGATGAAACAGACCGAGAATCAGACAATCCCAATAAAGCCTCACAGCGCAAGCTTATAGGCAGTTGTTCGCCTAGACCTGTGTTTTCGCGCAGAGTAAGTTATTCTTCCTGCATTTACCCTCTGAGAACCTTTCAAAAGTGTTGCGATATTCATTACCAACGGATGTGAATAGAGCTAGGTGTCTTGCCTTCAGGATATGGAGGGTAGTGAGGGGGGATTCAATATGGAGAAAAACAAACCGAAAAACTCCATGCCACGGTTCTTTGGTCTATTTAGACGGACATACACAACACATAAACATAACACAAACACAACATAAAGAAAAAGTAGAGGATTGTGACCTGAGAACAATAATCATTGTCACAATCTTAGTGCGGGGTTAATCGTCGCATTGTACCGCAGTTTGCGAAGCTCGCCGATTTCGGCGACCCGGCTATTCCAAAGTTGTAGAATTTCGCACGCTAATCTGTCTACAAATTCATTTGCATGCTCTGGTCCAGGGGGGTGCCGAAAATGCCGCTCTTAGATGTCGATTTTAAATGACCTGCAATTTTTTGAGGTGATAATCTGCGACCGGGCACCAAACCGGTGCGCCATAAAATAAGAAGGGCCTAGTTGTGTGCTAAAGTTTAACTTTTTATCAAGAATGATTCCTAGGTATTTGGTATTTAATGTTGTCTTTCGTGATTATAGGGGTGTCATGTATGGTATGGGGGTTGTTTCATTGTCTAGAATTTTCTAGAAAATACGGATAGCTCAGTTTTTGCTGGGTTTGTAACGGAATATAAATTTATTCCGCTCCACTAAATTCAGTTTAATTGTCAATGATTTTCGATGTTTGGTGTATGAATCGCCAGTGACATCTATTCGTGAATGGGTATATTTCGGGCAACTAATTATTTAAGAAGCACAGGTACGCTGGTTTATACCTACAATTTGCGGACATCTATTCGGAAACGGGCTTATCTCATGTAGTTGGTAAGTGGAAAGCGTAGTACGCTAAGTAATACCTACAATTTATGAATTTAATTTACTATAGATTACTACATTTAGTATATATTGAGTATTTCTTTGGTTTGTCGCCGCGTGTCCTATAGTGGTAGTCACATGATATAAATCATCCAATTAAAGCATCAAAAATCATAATAGGTTGAATGACTTAAATTTTGAAAGCATGGTCGTTTTATCTTTGTGGCGACGCTTGACTGGGTAAGTGCTGATATTTAATCTTGAAATATTTTATTCATCTTGCAATATATTTCACTAACTTTTTAATTTTTAAATACATAATCCAGAATTGTTTCTGATTCGCTTATTCATATTCTGCTAGAGCAAGAATTTAGCATTTTTATATTACACTTTCGATTAACTTCTAACCTCAATAATCTTAATTTTTTGTAGTGTTTTGAAACTGCTAAACTTTATGTATCTCTATATAATTGGTACTACATGCCCTCATCAGTACATCGAATTCTTCTTCATGGTGCGACTCTTATTCAAGCAGCTGAGGCTAGGAATAAATATTTCAAAAGTTTCAGCAAAGACAATAGTCATAAATGTTCTCGGTATGCCACCAATCATCATCTCCTGATATCCTCTGACCCCTATTTCGGCATATGTGGAAAAAAGTGAATGTTTACAGCTGGATCAAGAAGCCAGAGAACTTCTTTTATAGGACATATTACTGGTGATTGAGAATATTTTTTGTTATATAACTATAATTTTTGACTTTTATATTCATAGTGTAGGAGCTGGCAAACATTGCGGTGAACGATATTTATCAAAATTTTTACCAATGTGTCATAAGAATTCATGATATAGACAAACTAAAAGCGACCGTTTGCCGTGTCGAAGTGGCAGCTTTAAATAGGGGGGTGCAGTTAAAAAAGGGTGGTTTTAGGATTCGGTGAATAATATTTATCAAAACCCGCATTCGCTCAATTAAACAAACCAGTTCAAGAATATGTCAAAATCACCTGAGACTGTCAAAGTGACATATTTCTCAAAATGGTGAACGACAATGATCAAAGATTATTTTTGGTAGGCGAATTCCTCTATTAGTCCATTAAGCGACACCAACATGGCCGACGAAATATCTGGCAGCATTTGTTTGGCAGACGCTGTCAAAGTGACAAGTTAACTTTTGGTGAACAATATTTCTTATAGATCAAACTTGCAAAACTGTATGTGCAACTCTCGTTTATGTTAATTTCAATCAGGCAGACGATATATTTTACAGCCTGCTCTCGGCAGACGACTGTCAAAGTGACATTTTTTTCAAAATGGTGAACGACAATTGTCAAATATCATTTTTGGTAGGGGTGTTCCTCTATTAGTCCATTAACCGAAAACAACATTGCAGACGAAATATCTGGCAGCATTTCTTTGGCAGACCATGCCAAAGTGACAAGTTAAGTTTTGACCAACAATATTTCTCATACCTTAAATTAAAAAAAAAAACGCACATAGAACTGTTATTTATGTTAATTTCAATCGGCAGACGATTTGTTTAATGAATGTGAATGGAATTTAAAGATTTGTATTGCAAAATGGTTTTAGAACATAATTTAATATTTAACAAAAATGTAACATACCAAGTCCGATAATATCATGCAAAGAACAAAAAAAAATCTCTTGCTATTTTATTTACCAGCAACAATTATATTACTTTAAGCAAAAGTTTTTTTCCAAACATAAATGAGTAATCTGTCGTGATTAGTAGCGTGTTAATTTAATAAAGGCATGATTCTAACAGTCTTTTCAAATAACTCGCATTATAAATATTGTTTTGGGAGAACAAGAAAATTAAAAAACTCACATTATAGTATATGTAAATAGCAACAAAACTAGTTCGCAATAACTTCTTAAAACTAGAAAACAACAACATTTATAATCAGTCATATTAAATAACATTAAATCTCCTCAACGTTTTTGCTCTAAATCTACTAAAAACTTCACTAGAACAGGTTAATAATGGTTACAAAAATCTATTTAAACAAAAACTGTTATTAGAAATATAATAATTTAAACTAAAGTAATACTGACAATAAATCAACTCTGTTTTGTACAGCTAACCTTAAACGTTGCGTTAAATAGAACAACCTATATTTTACATCTATTGATCAAAAAATATTTTAACCCGCAAAAATAGTATATTATGATATGTGTATAAGAGGGCCTTTAAAGCACGCGCGACATATTTCATTTTGTAAGTCGCAAGGGCTTTAAAGGCCCTCTTATACACTTATATCATAATATACTATTTTATTACGCATGCATATTCTGAAATAGTTATTTGTGTATTTAGAGCGCAAAGTAACGCATTGCCGCTTGAGAAAGAATGTTACAGTAATCTTTCGAAAACGGCAATCTTACTTTGCGCTCGAAAAACACACAGAACTTTTTCTACAGCCCCATTTTTTTAAAATTAAATACACATATTTCTTTATACTTATTATGAAATTTGCAAATGACTGTTAGTTTTGACTTATTATTCGGGCATATCTAGAACAGGAATGCCAGCAACAACTGTTATAAACGCACGACTGTCATTTATTTATTTTCGGTTGCCATGACTATTCATAGCATACTCGATGGAAAAAGTGAGAATTTTCTTTTCCATGTTTGCGCTAGAGCGCAAAATAAGGATCCGCGGCATTCGTCGATTTTGCGATTTCATTTCAATTTAGTAATTAGTTATTTTGCGCGCGGCTGTAGAAAAAATGTTTTACTTTCTTGAGTTACGTAGTTACTATTTAGAATAAGGCAATGTTGTTTTTAAATGTGTTCCTTCATTTTGACGTATAGTAATTTAAACGGCAGGTAAATATCTAGATAAAAAAGGTAGATCAAATATTTCTATAGCAACCTTTAAAAAAGTAAGCGCATCATAATAGTATATTATTTTATATGGAGGAAAAGTAATACTTTTCATGGCGCGCTCGTGTTTAACAGCTGAACGGAGTGAGGCTGGTAATAGAGAGCAAGCCATGAAAAGTAACTTTTCCTCCAAATAAAATATGCTGTTTTTTCTTCAAATGTCGACAAATCAATGCAAAAGGTCTCTTTTTAATAGTAATAATAATTATTATTAAAGATAAGTGGGTTCGCAAGGCGGCTTAGACCGGTGCGGTGTCGGTGAATAGGCTCAGGTTGTTGCTATAGTAATGTAACATAAAGCTGTCAGTGGACACTGTCAACAATAATTATATTTTTAAAATTGCGTCTTCGATTGCGTTTTAATTCCGTATTGATAAGCAGTTATTGAGTAAGTTCGATTAAATAATAACCAATTTGTTCCTAAATTAGTGATTTTTAGAAATGCAGTCACAAATTGAGTGATAAATACAAATTGTAGTTTAATAAATCTTGAGTTGTTGACGCTTATTTTGTTGTCTGTTTGTATTGTATCTATGTTGCTATGACAACACTTTTACCTCCGCCGGCGGAAAAGTGAAAAGTAAAGCTCCGGCGGAGGAAAAACGAAACTTCACTGCCGCCTACACAGTCGAGTAATGACGGATTTACTGACGTTTGAAGAAAAACATCATTTTAAGCACGCTGCAGCGTGCGATAATCGTTGATTATGATGCATGCGTAATAAAAAAACATATTATCACCCTCGTTATTACCTATCGTTAGGTACTGTAAAAATCAATCTTATCATTTTATGAATCTACAAAATCGTTGTCGTCGTCACTAGAATCAACCAAAATTGCGTCGTCGTCACTTTCGTTAGCTGAATTAGTAGATTGAAGTAAAATATCATCAAGTTGAATAGGCGTTTGAGGTCCGTCAAACCACAGTATATTAAATTTATTTCCCTTCAGTATCCATCCATTATTAAGGGGATCATAAAAATGTGCATTGATTTTTGTTGCATTTTTCCAAATAGCTGCTATTTGATTGGTTCTCCGTATTTTTTGCAAGAGAACTGATTTGCAAGGGGGAAAGTTTTGAGCATTAAATTGTTTTTTGAATCAAAGGGGGTTATTTTTCAGTTTGCACCCATAGGTTTTAATAAAACATTCCAGTCTGGCCTTGTTTATGTTATTTATATTTGGTTTTCCGTATAATTTACAAACATAGCTTTCCAGCATATTTATTGTTTCCTGAAGAATGTCTTCAAATGACGTTGACCCCAATGACGCAAAATGTGCATGAATTTGCTTTCAATTTTTTAATAACAATATTAAAGGTTAAAAGGTTTCTTTTTCCCTTTACCATAAAATGCAGCTTCGTAGTCACAACCACTAAATGCATGAAATGCTAGCAGCGCTTGGCTAAGAGTTGATCCTAAACTACCCTGAATCTTTGTAAGGTTAATATATCTCAGGGTATTATTGGATATGTGACCAGTTTCCATCCAGATAAACTTGTTTTCTTCATTAAATTGGTCAATATGCGCTAATGCAATAACTGCAATATCTGTATCTGAAGCCCTTATAACTATATTTTTGAAGCAGTTTTTGCTACATGAAACATAATTTTAGTATCCTTGATGCTCACAATAGTATTCTTGTGCTATTTCCTTTTTAACGCGTTCATTTTTCTGATAAAATTTATAGCAATGATTATCGATTCTTACGTATATATCTTTATTATTAATTATTGAGTAATAACAATTATTTTCCCACTCCTGAACAAGATATATAACAAGCGCTCGTTTGAAGCTATCCTGCCTTAAAGAGGCTAGGAAAGTAGAAGGTCGTTTTTGGTGAGGTCCACTGATAACAAAGTTTTCCTCTCGAAAACCTGATGTAGCCCTTCTGTCCCGTTCAATATCTTTCAAGAACGGGCCACGATTTTATCAAAGACTAAATGTAGCTCATTTCTATTTAAATAATAACGAGGGTGATAATATTTTTTTGTATTACGCATGCATCATAATCAACGATTATCGCACGCTGCAGCGTGCTTAAAATGATGTTTATGATGCGCTTACTTTTTTAAAAGTTGCTATAGAAATATTTGATCTACCTTTTTTATCTAGATATTTACCTGCCGTTTAAATTACTATCTATATGTCAAAATGAAGGAACACATTTAAAAACAACATTGCCTTATTCTAAATAGTAACTACGTAACTCAAGAAAGTAAAACATTTTTTCTACAGCCGCGCGCAAAATAACTAATTACTAAATTGAAATGAAATCGCAAAATCGACGAATGCCGCGGATCCTTAATTTGCGCTCTAGCGCGAACATGGAAAAGAAAATTCTCACTTTTTCCGTCGAGTATGCTATGAATAGTCATGGCAATCGAAAATAAATAAATGACAGTCGTGCGTTTATTACAGTTGTTGCTGGCATTCCTGTTCTAGATATGCCCGAATAATATGTCAAAACTGACAGTCATTTGCAAATTTCAGAATAAGTATAAAGAAAAATGTGTATTTAATTTTAAAAAATGTGTAGAAAAAGTTCTGTGTGTTTTTCGAGCGCAAAGTAAGATTGCCGTTTTCGAAAGATTACTGTAACATTCTTCCTCAAGCGGCAATGCGTTACTTTGCGCTCTAAATACACACAGAACTATTTCAGAATATGCATGCGTAATAAAATAGTATATTATGAAATATTTGTACAAGAGGGCCTTTAAAGCCCTTGCGACTTACAAAATGAAATATGTCTCGCGTGCTATAAAGGCCCTCTTATACACATATCATAATATACTATTTTTGCGGGTTAAAATATTTTTTGATCAATAGATGTAAAATATAGGTTGTTCTATTTAACGCAAGGTTTAAGGTTAGCTGTACAAAACAGAGTTGATTTATTGTCAGTATTACTTTAGTTTAAATTAATATATTTCTAATAACAGTTTTTGTTTAATTAGATTTTTGTAACCATTATTAACCTGTTCTAGTGAAGTTTTTAGTAGATTTAGAGCAAAAACGTTGAGGAGATTTAATGTTATTTAATATGACTGATTATAAATGTTGTTGTTTTCTAGTTTTAAGAAGTTATTTCGAACTAGTTTTGTTACTATTTACATATACTATAATGTTAGTTTTTTAATTTTCTTGTTCTCGCAAAACAATATTTATAATGCGAGTTATTTGAAAAGGCCGTTAGAATCATGCCTTTATTAAAATAACTACGTTACTAATCACGACAGATTACTCATTTATGTTTGGAAAAAACTTTTGCTTAAAGTAATATAATTGTTGCTGGTAAATAAAATAGCAAGAGATTTTTTTTTCTTCTTTGCGGATATTATCGGACTTTTTTTGTTAAATAATGAATTAAGTTCTAAAACAATTTTGCAATACAAATCTTTAAATTCCATTCACCATTAAGCAAATCGTCTGCCCGATTGAAATTAACATAAATAAGAGTTCTATGTGTTTTTTTTTTAATTTAAGGTATGAGAAATATTGTTGACCAAAACTTAACTTGTCACTTTGACATGGTCTGCCAAAGAAATGCTGCCAGATATTTCGTCTGCCATGTTGTTTTCGGTTAATGGACCAATAGAGGAACACCCCTACCAAGAATGATATTTGTTCGTCGTTGTCGTTCACCATTTTGAAAAATATGTCCCTTTGACAGTCGTCTGCCGAGGGCAGGCTGTCAAATATATCGTCTGCCTGATTGAAATTAACATAAACGAGAGTTGTACATACAGTTTTGCAAAATTGATCTATAAGAAATATTGTTCACCAAAAGTTAACTTGTCACTTTGACAGCGTCTGCCAAACAAATGCTGCCAGATATTTCGTCTGCCATGTTCTCGCTTAATGGACTAATAGAGGAATACGCCTACGAAAAATAATCTTCGATCAATGTCGTTCACCATTTTGAGAAATATGTCACTTTGACAGTCGTCTGCCAAGTTTAAGCTGCCAAATAAATAGTCTGCTCACGTGATTTTGACATATTCTTGAACTGGTTTGTTTAATTGAGCGAATGCGGGTTTTGATAAATATTATTCACCGAATCCTAAAACCTCCCTTTTTTAACTGCACCCCCCTATTTAAAGCTGCCACTTCGACACGGAAGACGGTCGATTTTAGTTTGTCTATATCATGAATCGTTATGCCACATTGATAAAAATTTTGATAAATATCGTTTACCGCAATGTTTGCCAGCTCCTACACTATCAGAGTTATACTGGTGGTTAAGATTTTTTTTAAATTGAAAGATGTTTTATTTTTACATTGATACTTCAGGATTATCTTAATTTTACTTTAAGTAAAGCACAGAGATTTGATTTAAAAAACAACACTCTTTTTATAAACGTAATAATAAAATTATAAACACTTCTTAGCCTGCACGCATATATATTTTTTAGAATCCTATTGTTAAATTAGTATCTTGTTATATTATTTTTTAAGGGGGAAACTGCAAATTATTTATAAAGAAAGGTCTAAAAAATAGTAATGATACAAGACGTGTTTTTTAAAGAATTGATAAACTTTATCTCTTTCAATTTGATTTACTAAACCTCATCCAATCCTATTAATTGACACGTTTAAAAAAAACATTAATTTATGAAGTCACAATTAGCCTCGCGTTTTCCTAAAATTCAATTAAAAATATAGAAAAACCTTTAGATATTTTTCCCCATAAATAAAGTGTATGTGCCACAAATTACTTAATAAGGTATTTTTTCGATTTTTGGCCGTTATATCCCTATATCTCGATCTACTGTGTGCCGTTACAATTCCAGGACATAATACTAAAGGCATACATTGAAAGCAAGACATCTAAGCAATATTGTACTTATTAATTTCGGTAGAAAAGAAGTGAATTGGTCTCTGCATTGTCTGGATTTTGTCGCCATTGCACCATTTTAGCATCGAACAAAACTCGTCCAGTGCAAAGAACAATTCACTTATGTTAAATAATAAGACGTTATTATAATAGAGAAATCAATTTAAATAATTTTACATCTACGAGCTAATATAACGACAAAAATTATTTCCGAAAGAGAAACTAAATATAATAAATTCATCTAGTAACTGTAAATACGACAGAGAGCATAAAAAACAAACGGACGGGTTTTTATCACAACTCTACTGTTCAAAGCACTACATGTTTTACTAAGTTGTTAATGGGTTTATGTTGAATAAGGAATAACGTTAATTGGATGTAGTCAATGATCTTAGATTGAGGATTTATGCGTAAACGACAAAACATTTTCGAAATAGTATAACTAGATATGGTTATAATTCAAGCAATTATATTTTCAACGTGTCGTAGGTCGTCAAAGTGTGTGAATTACAAATTACTACCTAAATTCTTCTGTTGTCGAAATATTGAAAGGTGAACCAAAATGATACACCATGAAATAAAATGGCTAAATAATGTCAGTTTTTTCGGAAACAGACGAAAAATATTATTTCGACAGACCAAAGCGTTCTTTTATAACATTTAGCTTTTTTGAGATATTGACTTTATCTCATGTCTTGAAGGCATATAATTTATTACAGGTGCAGTCTGGTGAGCAATTATTTGCTAAAGGATATCGATACCTGTGTGCTTGATTGGGGGCGATTAGTCACCAGGTTATTGTGTGTTTCCCAATTGAAGTAATACATTCAAAACATCGAACCTTAGATATTAGATACGGCAATAATTTACGAATCAGCCCTTCATGAAAGCAAACTATAGGCACTTTCGTTGAGACATGGTAAAAGTTATAATTACCTTGTCGCTGGATCCAAAGTATACGCTTTCCAATCTTTGTTTAAATTATCTGGTGTCGTTTGAGCAAGTAACCTATAAATTGATTCCCGTTCTGCTAATACATCAAGGGGTGTCATTTGGCCAGAACAATAGCTACGGATGGCCCATGCTGCATCGAGTGATGAAAGAAAACCTCTGGCACAGCCAGATCCTGTAGGCCAAAAAGGCTAAAGGGAAAAATATTCTTGGATTAATTGTAAAGTTACAAAAATGTTGACCAAAATATATAACATGTGTAATAATAGATGTTGATGTAAATTGTCCACTTTATTAACTTTTCGTCAATATAGCACTACGAGTTTCAGTATCATTGCAAGTTTCTCAGATGTTTGTTATAAAGTAAAACTATTTTATTAAACCCCCACAGATGAACCGGTACGGCCTAAAAACTAGCCAAATTAAATCCGATTGAAATTTTCAATTCGGTTCTTGAATAAGTCATCTTTAATCCAAAATTATCAACTGCTGCGCTCCAGGAATTTTAATTGCCTTCCTCAGTTATTAATGGAATTTTGAGGCCTCATTGCCCTTATGTGATAATCACATTTTTGTAAATTATTGCATTTCTCTACATTAGCCTCACTCTTCGCAAGGCACTGTCAAAGCATTAAAAACTGAGTGTTTAGTTCGTGTTTACTTTATTATTGTCAATTATCTGGCATGAGCGTGTTACGAAGCTTGAAAAATCCACAGGCTAAGGAAATGACGGGAAAACCCCAAGTGGAATAGAAAATTAATTGTGTTTACTATTTTTTTCTAAGTCCCGTAGTAGATACGCCTATGACAGACAATTTATAATAAAGCAAAGCCAAATCAAACATTAAGTTTTTAATGGTTTCACACAAGCGATTTGACATCGCTTTGCAGCAAGTGAAGCTATGGTAGGGAAATTGCGTCAATTTACA
>MU196439.1:2387-12892 GCA_016904865.1 Pissodes strobi | reverse complement strand
TTCATGTTAAAAACATATTATTTATTTATAATCAACACAAAGAATATAAAAGCTTATTTCAATTTTCAGCTTTGACCAAATCAGATTTAATAAGGATGCTGTCAAAGAATGGATTTTGACTAATGAAAAGTTCATTATGATTTTTATGGAGGTTGACTACGAACAGAAGTTCATTTCATGTCGGGTTTCATGTAATGTTGGGAAATAAAGTAGGTACACTATTTGAAAACCTGTATTCCATCTAAAATAAATATATTCATTGGACTCAACGTTATTTGATTAACAACTTACTTTAATCTCTTCTTACTTGTCGATAAAGGTCTAAGCAAACGTTAAAATAAAAAAAAATCTTAAATAAAATATACATAATATTACCAAATATATTTAAACAATACAAAATAGGAATGCAGGAATACACCTCTGGTTATTGAATAAAGAACCTTAAACATGGAAAAACTGTAGTTTCTCGAATTAAATTTTTAAATACAAATAGTTATTTCAAGGATTTACTAGCATATTTGTACATTAATTTACTTTTTTTATTGCTAACTATTTTTTATTGAAATACTAGATATCTACTACTTATTTTGTTAACTGTACTATCAATTTTCCATTTGTACAAAAAAAAATATGTGCATGGTAAAAAATCCAAGCCATTCTCGAATTCTCAGTTTGATCGGAGGAAAGCCTCGATATGGAATCTGAAGATTTCAAGGCAACCCTTTCTTCCCACGTTGGGTTTGCAAATAGAAAATATCGTTGGGATAGCATTTGGCTTTAACTTCTTATCTCATCTTTTTTCCTCCCACACCTGCAAGAAAAGATGATCCGTTACTACATTGTAATGTACGCATCGCTTAATTAACCCATTAGCTCCGAAATTATTTTATTTTCAAATTTTCTGTTTTTTTTGTTTTATTATTTCTTTAGAGGGTTTTTTTCATACAAAATTATTAGGACATAATTCTTTGATAACTAAAGTTTTTGAGATATTAAGCGTTACCATATGGTAACGCTAGGCGCTTGCACTACCTGTTTTATTGTATATCATGGAGAATAATATTTATTTCTTTTATTGACGAACAATCAAATAAAACAAAACATTCAACCATTTTAAGACAAAATATATTAAAGGTTAATTAAACAGGCATATTTACACATATCAGCGAGTGTGATAGGCTATTGATTATGTCTTTAAAAAAAGGGCAATAAGAAACTAAGACGTTCACTGGTTTTTATTACAGGAATCAATCAATGGGTTATAAATGAAGAAAAAACCGCGAAGTGCTATTAAATTAGAGGGTGGAACTTAAAGATAGGAATGAAATACCACTCCTTTTGTTTTTTTCAATATATGTCGTAAACAAACCAAAATTTCGATATATCTCAAATGAAACTTTTTGTAGAGAATCAAATTTCAAATCGGAATAGCGTTTTTTGAATGTTAGAAAAAACTGATGCCGAAACAGTCGAAACAAACTTGAAAAAAAAACGAAAATTTCGATTTTTTGATATTTTTTGCTTTTTCGGCTGTATCTTTTTTTTTGGGCTTAGATAGGTATAGGGATTGCTACAGATAAAAAAAATAGATTAAATTTCCTTTAAAATGGTGGGTGGAACAATTTTTTTGCATGAAAATTGACCGCGATAAGGCCATTTGAACCTTGCTGTTTTTTGGTATTTCATCCCTCTTGTAAGAAGATTGTTTTTGTTCGCATTTTATTGAAAAATTACTGTTTTACTCAATTAAAAAAGTTTTTTTCCGTTTATTATTTAGTAATACAAGTACGACAAATTAATGTTTGGAACAATGGTACTACTACATTTCAACAATACATATTGTCAAACTGCATTCTTTCCAAAAAAAATAGCAAGCAATATTCATCTTTCTGCAACCACAGTTACCATAGCAACCTGTACCTGTAGTGCAACTACAAGCAACTTTTTTCAGCAAAATCTCTGGCGCTGGAGGTGTGCGAATCGCAATTAACCCGTACTTGGACCTTTTCCAACCCCAACTCAGAGGGTCCAAGATATTTCCTTTCCACTGCTGCATTTGACGATAAGTCCTCAAGCCATGCTGTTTGATAGCATCACGTGCTGGTGGTAATTGCATCAGAGAAAACTTGACATTTTTAAACAGCTTACAAAACTTTAAAAATTGGCAGTTGCTCAGACTCACGTTGGTCTTTGCCCCATACAAACAAGCTGCAATATATTCCGATGCAGAGGTAATATCTTGTTCAGTTGCATTGTCACGTAAGAATATTTCCATGTATGGCTCAAGTCGTACACTGTTTTTAGTTATAAAATTCATATTTTTTTTTGCCAATATTATAGAAAGCTGAAGTCGTATCACAACCACTGTAAGCATGAATAAATCCTAGATACTTCTGCAAATGAGGAAAATTAAAACTATTTCTATCAAACAATTTTGACGCTACTTTACCGATGTGTGGTTTCCAAAAATATACATTATCATTTTGCCTAGGTGATACAGTATGTTAGAATGAACGAATTCTAATAGAGATTTTGTCAATAATGCGTTGCCTCTAAACTAGGGTTAGAGAACAACGTTTTTTTAGTTGTGTAAAACAGTAATTTTTTCAATAAAATGCGAACAAAAACAACATTCGTACAAGAGGGATGAAATGCCAAAAAAACAGCAAGGTTCAAATGGCCATATCTCGGTCAATTTTCATGTAAAAAAATTGTTCCGCCCACCATTTTAAAGGAAAATTAATCTATTTTTTTATCTGAAGTCTAAGCCCAAAAAAAAAAGTTACAGGCGAAAAAGCAAAAGAAAAAAACAAAAAATCTAAATTTTCGCTTTTTTTTTCAAGTTTTTTTCGACTGTTTCGGCATCAATTTTTTTTTAATATTAAAAAATGCCACTCCGATGGGAAATTTGATTCTCTACAAAAAGTTTCATATGAGATATATCGAAATTTTGGTTTGTTTACGACATATATTGAAAAAACCAAAAGGGGTGGTTTTTCACCCCTATCTTCAATTTCCACCCTCTAACTTAATAGCACTCCGAGGTTTTTTCTTCATTTATAACCCACTGATCGATTCCAGCAATAAAAACCGGTGAACGTCTTAGTTTCTTTCCATATGAGATAATTAATAGCCTATGAAACGAAACAATCAACACACAGACCGACTTCGTACTTTGAACACATTATTCTTACAACTGACTTGCAAGAAGCGTTACTACATCTTCTTTTCTTCTCTTCTGTAGGTTTGAGAAAATGGTCAGTTCTATCAAATCAAATACTAGAAGATACTCGACTTTCGCCTGACGCAGAAGGAGAAGCAGAAGGCCTGTAATAGCACCTTTAGATGTTACGCCATATTTTTCTAAACAAGTGTTGGCAATTTCTCTTTTAAACTCCAACTGGGAGATTCTACCTCTTTTAGTTTTGTTGTATAATATCCAGCTGTTTTGCAATGAAACGTCAAGTAACCACGTAAAAATTGGCCAGTACCATTTTTTGGCACGTATGCCAATTCGGTAGCACCATCTATTTTGATCCATCTGAAAGTATTATATTTTGAGACTAGCTGAGGTCTAGAAATTTGTATGTTTCGCTTATATTTTTGCGAAAATCTTTTAACCTGAGTAACGTCTTGAGTACCGCATGAAGAAGAAAGCATAGTTACGACAGCGTTGTCTATCCATCTGACATATAGATTTCCATCACTTCGTTCGAGAGCGGTCTCAAAATATCCCCTTTCCTTTCGTTGAAACAGAGCTTTTGAAGCCAAGGGACATCCTCTTGGAACGCGATTGTCCCGAATGGTTCCTATAACTTTCATTCCCTGAAATTTTAAAAACGAAAAGAGGGCAGAGACTGAAAATAGGTTGTCCATATACAGACTATATCTGAGATTCTTTTTTCATCCGGCAATTCGTCAAGCAAGTCTAATAAAGGACTAGCGGCTTTTCCAAATAAAGTTTCGTATTCGCCTTTAGACTTCGGTATAATTAAAAATTTACCAAATATTCATCCTCTGTATTTAAATTCCACATTTTGAATCCAAACCTTATAGGTTTTCCCCAAATGAACTGCTTGCAGTCATGTCTACCAAAATACTTTATCATACTCTCATCATATGACAAATGTTCTTCGGGGACAAAATTTTTAGCTAAGTTATGTTTCAAAATTTGGATTATAGGTCTTAATTTTCAGCCTTAATTGTCCATTGGTATTATCGAGAATGTGTAGAAAACGGCAAATTTGTAAAAAACGGTCTCTTCGCATCGCTTGAGAAATAGCATAATTTTTCATATCGTTAAAATCACAATAATTTCGTTTAGATGGCATATTATTATAGCCACTAACAAATAAAATGGCAATGAATAATCGGATTTCTTCAGCAGATATGTTAGGGTCAGGGCAATTTTTAAACAATGCGAATTTTCGTGTTTCCTCTACAAGATGTTGAACGACATGCTGATCTATAAATTGCTCAAATATTTCAATAATAGACATATGTTCATATTTGCTGTAATTAGTTTCAGGAAAGAGGGAGTTAATTTCCTTGTCAAAATCTGCCCCTGCAGTCCACTGTGGCTCACACGCTCTTTGATCCAGTTTTTTACATCGTATATCAGAAGATAATATTGACTGCCTCAGTTTGATCCTCGGCTACATCGTAGTTGACTACAAGTCTTTCATTATTAGGGGATCGTATCTCTGCATTCGCACGTAGTTGACGGGACGAGAGGTTATCAACCACTCTGAAAAAATAATTTGCAATTAGAATTAGGCATATTACATACCATAATTTTAAAACATATTTGGATCTGGTGGCTGCACAAAAATATCTCCCTCTACATCGTCATTGTATATCAAATCAAGTGCCTCGGCAAGTGAAAACCCGCGCATGGAAGAAAATATAAATATAGGTAGTCCAAGAGCCTAGCGTTACCATATGGTAACAACCCTGTTAGGGAGAGGTTGACCAATCCATTTTTGCACGACATATTAAAAATCAGACTAAACTATATTTACTTGACCTTATATAATAAAACTAAAACTAAATATAGTAAAAAAATCTAGCCTACAGGGAGATTTCAATTATTACTCAAATTGCACACCATTTTTCTCACATAAGCAAATTTCGAACAAAAACATGAGTATGCAGGCATTCCCAGTCGTTTTGCGGAAACGCACGAAAACCGCCGAAAGGTCCGCATGTTTGCTGTTACCATATGAAAACGCACGACGTTAATGGTTAAGCAAACTGAAACGTGACATTTGACGAACATGTTACTTAGACTGTATTGTACGATGCTGGCTAAGCTCTAGTCAGCTAAACCAAGACTAGTAGTTGAAGAATCCCATTTAAAATACATTGCAGATAAAATTATCTAGTTTGACAGCAATATATAAAGGAGTTCAACCATCAGTCGTAGTGCAAATAAGCGGAGTTTAAGCCTCTACGTTACAACCAGACCCTAATAACTACATAACAGTAACTATATCATGTTAAACATGGATTGTTATAAATGTTAAAGTATTTTTGTACTTCCAGGACTAAAATGGTTCATTTAATCCTAAGGGCCTATTGTAGATTTCGACTGTGATCGTGATCACAAAGTCAATGACAGTGACAACATGTTTACTTATACTGTATTATATATGTATCGTGACTGTAACTAAGTGTTTCAAAGTAGAATAATACAATATTCAACTAGTAAAGAAAAGCTTAATATAACCTTGTATATCAAAAACGGCATGCACCTGCAATCTACTACATTCATATAAACACAAAGAGTAGAATATAGCAACAGTCTTTGGTGTGACAAAAAAGACTTTATCACTAATCACCCTTCAACTTTACTTACCCACGGATTTTTAAATCACTACATTTAAGATTATAATGTATTGGTGAGCCTGTAGAAGATCTGCATGGTATGTAAAAGCTTACTTCTGACTAAATCTTATAGATAATCTACTTTAAAATATAACTTATTTACCTACCATGATACCTACGAAAGCAGCAAATCTACACTTTAAAACGTAATATAACTGTAATGTCTAATTGGATATACCGAAACTATACACACAGCTTTATTAATCAGCAAAAAAATTACTAGAAAAATGCACCAGATCGCTATAAATCACATGAACATGAGCGCGTTGACCAAACATTGTCGTCACTGTCCTGTATAAAACCACTATATATCGGCGCATTTTAAGATCCTTTACACAAATAGTGCACTATGTAAAAATTGACCTCTCCTATTGGTCGATCCATCTCGTATTACAATATGTCTTCATGATGCAATCACATTTTGTCAAGAGCTCTCGTGGTTTAGAGGTTTAGACAGCTGGTTCTCACCTGGACGGCCCGGGTTCAAACCCCGTTGATTTTTTTATTTTTTTAAGATTATGTTTCTAATCAGTTTATTCTTAATTTTGGGTATGTCTTGGGTTAGTTTGGGTTAGCACCTGGTTAGTTTCCTTTTCTAGAAGCCCCGTAGCGAGCGAAGAGAGCGTAGGGTCATGCGGATCGACCAATAGGAGAGGCCGCTTTTTATATAGTGCACTCTTTGTGTAAAGCATCTTATAATGCTACATCGGCGATACTCCTAGCGCCATCTCTAGTTAAAACATTTACCCATCTGCACTAGGCAGCTCGACACAAGAAAACAAATTGCTTTAAGTTAATCGGCAATTTCAATAGAAGCAGTCCTGCATCGAACTGCATAATTCGTGCTAGGCCAATGACATCGATGTATTTCGAACCCCAAGGCCGTGTCAGCTGTATGCAGAAACACATTCGGCCATTCGGCCAATCACTGAGCTTTCACAGCGAAGACGGAGGCAATCAAGTTAGCTCTTCTTAATTTCCGATCTTTAATAATCGAATTTTATAAATACTAGTTTTTGGAGAACTGTAGCTAGCTTAGTTTTCAATGTAACAAAAAAAAATTCATATGAAAGTTGTTTGACTTTTTATTACTCTTCAAAGTGAATATAGGATAGTTTTTGATAGGACATAGAAAAAAGGAGTTATAGCTGAAAATCCGGAAAAAGTGCCAACATTTTGAGGTTTTACGGTTACAAGTTGCGCCAAGGGTGCAGGTGATCGAAAACTTGGTTTTGGCATTCATTGGACAATATATACAGGTGAAAGAAATATAATCTTCTATCTGATATGCTTCGAGATTGACATACATTTTACGACGCCGTTATTGGCCTAATACAAACATTGGTCGAAAAAATATTCTTAAGTGACATACACTCCATAAGAAACAGACCCTTAAGATTCCTTCTTTTTTTAAACCGTTTGGGAAAAAACATGGTAATTTTTGGCACCTTCATACATTTTATAAGCTCGATGAAATTCTGTTCTAATGAATTTGAATATTTAAACAAAAGTAAAACAATTGGAGGAGGGAGAAGAACTTTAGCTCCAAGTATTTTCTCTGTCAAATTATATAAATTTAAAGTTTTCTACCAAAAAAACATACTATTGGTTTATCATCTTGCACCATATTCTAGAAAAATCGATCTGGAAATTTTGTTGCAACTGCGCCTTCCTAAGCTAATGGTACATCCCTCTACCTTTCTGCAATGGTGGCGCCCTTGGACCAACACTGATTTTTTTTACTTGAAAATTAGATTTAGAGTATAAAATTTAACAATGTTCTTTAACTTAGAGGAAGCATTTTTCGACTCATGTTTATATAAACTTCTAGTCTGATTTTTATCGTATATTACAATATTAAACTAATTAACTTTAATTTCTGGAAAAATGTTGCAAAAAAATTGAAAGTCTAGATTTTGATATCAAATTTTAGAAAGTTTAATAATACGCTTGCTATGTGCACAAAATCTCGAATAAAATAATTTCGAATATCAAAGAATTATTGATTATATATCATTAGAATAACTTAATTATTATGAATTCTAGAATTAACTACATATCCAAAAAAAATCAGAAAAAAATTATCAAAACCGTGTAAACTTTGACTCCCGCATTTTATGACGGATTAGCATAACTCAAGGCCTTAATTAGGGGGGAGGGTGTGTTTTAGGTGTTCAAACACCCGAAATTCTCCGAAATTTCAGACAATTTTATTATCTAAAACAGGGATAGTCAAAACGTCGACCGGTCAACAGCGTGTATACCTGCAAGTCTAAAATCAATTGAACAAAAATGTTTTTAATTGTTTTGGAACAGTTAAATCTGTCGGAGGATTTATTAGGGCTTCTCCCAAAATAATTAATATTTTACAACCAAAAATAAAAGAAAATTGGTCATAAGTTGATCTTTATGTGTGATACGAGATGGGTTCAAAATCATGAAGCTTCAAAAAGCACGTTCTCATATAATAGTATAAAAAAGATACATCGTAAATAAATTAAATAGTTGGTGCATTTAACAAAAAAAATTAAATCAATATTAGCAAATGATGCAAACTAAATTTATTAGAACCACAAACACTTGCGCTAATAAACGTAAAACAACATAATTACCATTCGATTAGTTATCTAAAAAAGCTCTGTTAATCTGTCACCTTATTTTTTATTTCCTCGCGATCAATTTTTCACAATGGATGTTTTTCAAGATTCATTATCGTCAAATAATTTATAATATCTCAAATGCCTTTTTTGGCATTTTCATATTGGCAAAAGCATCACTCTCTCAGATCACAGGTCGGTAGCAATCTGCTTAAAAAAGTGTATAAATGTATTTAAAAGCCAGAGGGCTGTGCAAACTGTCCATGTTGCTTTGCATTAACGACCCGAATCTAGAATATAGCATATTATTTTTTTTTGTTGATTTCACATCACTTTTAATTTGGTAGTGGAAAAAATGTCATAAACAATACGAAGTTTACGTAAACTTGAATAATATCGGTCCATTTTACCAGCGCTTGCCGGTTTTATCTGGTTAAGTAGCACTTTGTACTTCTCCTGTTATTTACATAACTACAACTATTGCAGTAATAAAAATATACTGGAGCAATTAATTTAGTTTAAGGCTATTGTCGTACATGAGCGAGTCAAAAGCTCGGAATGTTAGCATATCCTATAATCACTTTCGATAGCAGGTTATCAAAGCATTCACCAAATGAATCGCTTTAATTTAGGAAACGATTTAAAAACATCCTATATATACAAATGCCTTCTGTCAAACCCTGAATAGAGCAATTTGTTTCTGTTAATGCCCTCGGCGACTCGACCAACTCAATTAACCGATTTTTAAAGGCGGATTTTGCTGCTGTTGCAGTAGCTATTTTGTTCTCTGATTTATGAAAACGGTTTGTAATTCAGCTGACTGACGCAATTTTCTCGTTTATTTAGCAGAAAGAATTTCATACAATATACAACAGATATCAGAGAGAATAATGAACGAACAGCACGAGAGCTCCTTTTGGCATTCATTTAAAGTCTTCTTATGGCACATTTCGTTCGGATAATAACAAAGATAAAAACAAGACAATTATTAAATATATGAGTGATGCTTATGGGGATACTTAAATATCTAAATCAATCCCAGGCTTAGTGGGCAAAATAAGCCTGGTCAAATTCAATTTCGACTAAGGCTTTAATATAATGGCAAGTCACAAGTGCAAACAAAATAAAAATTTTCCCTCATTCCTACCGGTACAATCGATGGTGTTTCAGTGGATCTCCTCAGGCTGATGCAGCCATCTGCTAGTTATGCTGACAAAGACTCAGTCTCTATCCTTATAAGGGCATGATGCGGCGTAGTGGCCGTGTCAGACTTAAAGGTGAATAATCTCACGTTCAATAATAGTTATAGTTTAGTTGTGAAACACTATGAATCCAGTTAACCTAATCTAACCTACTCTACATACGTTTTCTCAGAACAACTGTAGGTAACTAGCTATATTATATTTTTTATATATATATTTTTTACGTTCGGCATACAGACAAAAGGAAATCCCATACCACTCAACGAGCGGTCCGTGTGCAGAGAAGACGGAGGACGTTGAACATGAAACGCAGTAGTTATAGCAAAATATACATAAACTAGTAGCTCCACTCCCCCAAATATTTTCAGCTAGCCGCCGAAAATCCGCAGATTGTTTGCAGCATGTGGAGCGTTTTAGTTAAATCAGTCGTTCGTGTGTAGGTAGAGTGTTCAGAACAGATTCGGATTTGTGAAAATCCCTAATTTTATTTGTATTTTAATATTTTATTTGGACTTCGGTGGAAATATATACGAAGCATTATAAAATACAAAGGCAAATATAAGTAAAATCTATAGTCGGATGAGCGAATAGATATAGTAATAAAATTAGGTGAAGGAGGCGACAAGACCGGGAAAACCGTCTAGGTGTCAGATTTAATAATGGAATGCTTTGAAAATATTAAATATATTTTGGCCCTGTGAAACTAACCCAAAGTTGATACGACGACTAACCCAAACTAGCCAAATCTATTAAAATGGATTATAACGTATCGGAACCGGTTCAAATGGCTAAAATAAGTTGGGACTAAGTGAAACTAGCC
>MU196435.1:752-12894 GCA_016904865.1 Pissodes strobi | reverse complement strand
TCGTCTTCAACGGTTGGAATTCCTGATCAAGGCGAAGGTCACCAATGGAGACCTTGCGAGGCGCCGGTACCAACCGATTTCAGTGGCGGAGATTGTTTTTTAGTCTTTCTCGATTACTTTAAAGTGGATTATATGAAACTTCATACTTGACTAGGGTTTAGAATATCTATAGACTCTGACAACTTGACCTATGTTATTCATAAAAAAGGGACGGTGGGATGAATCCCACACTTTCTTGCTAAAGAGGAAAAATATACTACTTACAGCAAAACGCGCATTGTTTGTATTAACTAGAAACGAAACATTTAGAATGACTCGGTATCCAGGCCAATATAACCCTAGAATTTAGTAATTCATTCATTTCTATCAGCAGCTTTTTTGTATCATGAGCGATACAACTTAATTTAGATGAAATTATTGAGCAATTGATTTTTTGAATTGCTCTTTTTGAGTCAGTGAGGATAACTATCTTATCAAACTTCCTTTCCTTACATAGTTGTAAAGCTTTATTAATTGCAAGAATTTCTGCCGTACAAATTTGAACTTCATCCGGCAATGTTTGGGAAAAACTTATATTTTTTGTTGGGCAGAAAACACCAAAACCAACCCTACTGTTTCAATATCATTTGTCGCATCAGTATACATCCTTGTGAACCCAGCCGCCAATCCGTCAATCTTCTCTAAGAATTCCCTGTCACTCGTCAGACTTTCCTTAGTTAGTCCCAATTCAATAACAGGAATCGACTTAAGTTATATTATAGAAGCCATAAGCGAAGCATGGAAGCGTGTCTGCCCTCTCAATCAAATCCTCAAACTCTCTCAGATACCTATACGCGAGAACCGTGATAGGTATCTCCTTGCCACGCCAGTATTTGTTAGTCTTATCACCTACAAAAAAACTCAACACTTGCAAATATATCCATATAGGATTGTTACTTAAAGCCATATTTTTTAAAACAAATCTCCTTGTCAATAACGTTCTTCTGAATTCCAGGGACATCTCTCCACATTCTGCTAACAGCACGTTAGTTGGAACAGATTTCATACAGCCTGACACTATTCTCAGGGTCATAAACTGGAGACTATCCAGCTTCCTCCCTAAGTACTTTGACATGGGACTAAACAACAGCGCACCGTATTCCAAAAGAGATCGAATGATGCCCTTATAATATATGTGATTGAGGATTACTGGGTCTGCACCCCACCAAACTCGACTAATCGCCTGCATAACATTCAGACCTTTCTTAACTTTGATCTGAATATCAGAAACTTGCTTATTCCACTTCAAATTTGAGCTCAGAGCAATGCCCAGGTACTTGGTCTTCTGTAGGTACCCATGGGATAATATCATTATTGTAGATGACTGAAGGGAGTTGCACGTGACTTATCCCAGGTCTGAAGAGGACCGCTTTAGACTTTCGAGAAGACAGCGAAAATCCATAATCTGTGAACTACTGGTTTAATTTTTCCAAAGGTTCGTTTATCCTGTGAATAACAGAGGGTATGTCCTTACCTGTACACATAAGAGTCATATCATCTGCATACTGTATCAAAGAAACCTGGTCTGGTACCAAGTCATGCAATTCTTGAGTGTGGATATTGAATAATAAGGGGCTTAACGGGGAACCCTGGTTTAGACCCCTACTGAAAATTCCAGGACCACTAATTTTGCGATCCTGTCCCTTGATGCACAATTTTTTACTAAACATTTTATCAAATACCAGATTCATCAAATATACAGAGATCCCTAACGAGCACATCTTTTCATACAATTTGTAAATATTTACATTATCATATGCCGCTGATATATCTAAAAAAACTACAACCGCAATCTGTCCCTTAGAAAAAGCCACAAGAACTCTAGATGTAAGGTATAGTTCGCCCAGCCGTTATTGACACTCGAAACGCATGCAATTGCATGCGTTTCGAGGGTCAATAACGGCTGGGCGAACTATATGTAAGGCATTCTAAACTTCCTTTCCCCAAACTAAACCCAAACTGTAATTTAGGAAATTTTTTCTGATTTTCCAATCTCCACTCAATACGATTTTTTATCATCATTTCCAGAATTTTAAGCAGACATGATGATAGAGCTATAGGCCTATAGTTCAACGCTATGTTTTTATCCTTGTTAGGTTTTAACAAGGGGCATATGAGAGTATCTCTCCATTCCTCAGGACTACCTCCATCTAGGAGAAGGGCTCCAGGATTGTGATGGGGGTGGACGACAGGTCCGCTGATACCATCGCGTCCAGGGGCTCTCTCCTCTTCTGCTTGGCGGTGCAGGTAAGGGTAACCTTGGCCGCACCGGGGTCGAGATCTGAGGAGGGGTCAGCGGCTCCAGACGGGAGCTCTCCGGAGGAGGGCCCCGAGGGTGAGCTCGCCATGGACGTGGACGTGGGGGCCTCTGAGGAGGCTGCCGGTTCTGCCATGGTGGGATCGCCGCTGGCCGCTCCTTATTCAGTGACCAGCGTAGAGGTGGGACCTCCTCCGGGAGGTGCCACAGAGGAAGAGCTCCGTCAGTCTGACTCAGACTGAGGGGCGCTCTTCAGTACGAATGAAGGGTGGGCGTTGACCATGTCCATTCTACAGATAAATCTGCAGCATAGTAGGGCTGCTACGGCCCACCTATGCAGGAAGATAGTAGAGGAGGGTACAGCAATTGTACTTATTCAGGAACCTTGGATTGTCAAATCCAGGGTAAAGGGGCTGTCCATGACGGGATCTGTGTTGTATACACCGGATCCGACTATGGGGGACCCCAGAGCAGGTATATTGACAGTGGGACTGGAGGCCTTCTTCCTAAGGGATAAGGCTACCAGGGACCTGGTCCCTATCCTGGTCAAGATACCTACAAGCGTAGGGGTACAGAGGGTGGTACTAGCGTCAGCGTACTTCCCAGCCGATCAACCTTGTCCGCCGGAGGGAATCAGGAATCTGGTTACCTACTGCGAGGAGGTAGATATCCCACTCCTAATTGGATGTGATAGCAACGCGCATCACATAGTGTGGGGCAGTGTTGGATCCAATCGGAGAGGGGAAGAATTGTTGGAATTCACTGCATCTGTGGGGCTGCAGGTGGCCAACAGAGGGAGTGAGCCCACTTTCTTTACTACGGGACGAAGCTCGGTCATAGACTTGACTCTGTGCACCAGGGATTTGTTCCCGGATATTACGAAATGGGGTGTGTCTGTGGAGGACTCGATGTCGGACCACAGATACATCACTATAGAACTGGGCCCTTCCTCAGCGAGAGCTGAGGAGGTTAGGAACCCCAGAGCAACCAACTGGGACCTCTATAGGGAGGAGCTAGGCTGGCGTATAAGGGACATGCCGAGGAAGTACCGGGCCGCCGATGAGCTGGATGACGCCGCAAGGTGGATAGGATCATCGATGGCCGGGGCTTTCGCAAGCAGCTGCCCCGTGACTAAGCGTCACTGTAAAGGGAAAACTCCTTGGTGGAATTCCACCCTGGAGAACCTTAGGAAACAGCTGAGAAGGCTCTTCAATAGAGCTAGACACAGCGGGGAAGATACTGACTGGGACCTATATAAAGAGGCCCGGGGGCAGTACAAAAGAGAGCTGAGAGGATCGCGAAGGAGTGCCTGGAGGGCCTACTGTGGAGGGGTATCTCAAGCCCCGGCTGCTGCTAGGCTCTGCAAGGTGCTGTCAAGGGATCCACTCGTCAAATTGGGCAGTGTCCGTAAGCCAGGCGGCGGCTATACGTCGTCACCGGCGGATACTCTGCACCAGCTTCTGACCACACACTTCCCAGGCTCAACAGGTATGGACCGGGGAGGTGAGGGCGGGGCCGGGTTCAGCATTAGAGCTGACTACGGCACTGCCAGAAAGATGGTCACCTACAATAGGCTAAGGTGGGCGATTGAGACCTTCGCCCCGTTTAAGGCGGCAGGTGAGGACGGAGTCTTCCCGGCGCTGTTGCAGCGTGACGGAGGACTCCTCAGCACGCCGCTGATGGACGTTTTCAGGGCCTCTATCGCACACGGGTATGTGCCGGAGCCCTGGAGGCACAGCAGAGTGGTGTTCATTCCCAAGGCGGGAAGGAACGACTACACCGATACGAAATCGTATCGACCCATTTGTCTCACCAGCTTCTTGATGAAGACACTAGAGAGGCTGGTGGACCGATACCTCAGGGAGTGGGTGGCTCTAAGGGCCCCTCTGAGTTCCGAACAGCACGCATATCGAACAGGCAGGTCGGTGGACTCGGCTCTTCATCACCTGGTATCCAGGTTGGAGGAGGGGCTGGGCGGCGGACGGCTATCGGTGTGCGTGTTTGCGGATATTGAAGGAGCCTTCAATAACACAGCCGTGGGTTCGATCTGTCGATCGGTGGAGCGAACAGGGGTGGGTCCGGTTATAACGAGCTGGATCCGCTCCATGCTCACCGGGCGGAGGGTCGAGGCTAGGCTGGAAGATGAGGTGGTTGGGGTTGAGTCATCGCGGGGATGTCCTCAGGGGGGGGTTTTGTCCCCCTTTCTGTGGTGTCTAGTGGTGGACGAGATCCTACGCATCCTGAGAGCAGAGCATGGGGTCTATGTACAGGCCTACGCAGACGATGTTGTGATTATGGCACAAGGTACTGAGGTGGGAATATTGCAGAGGCTTCTGGACGAAGCACTGACAAGGTTCTCACAGTGGTGTAGGGATAACGAACTCAGAGCGAATCCCAACAAGGTAGAGATGGTCATCTTCACCAGGAAAAGGAAGCTGGAGGTCTCTCCCAACATCACGTTGGAAGGGACCCCCCTTGTGGCTAAGAAATGCGTCAAGTACCTGGGTGTCTGGTTGGACTCCAAACTGACCTTTCAGGAACACATTCGGCTCAAGACCGCGGCGGCGCTCAGTGCCCTGTGGGCTTGCCGCAGGGCGCTGGGAGGGACCTGGGGACTTGGGCCGAAAACCATGTTATGGATCTATAGGACGATGATCGCTCCGATGCTCATGCACGGATCGGTTGTTTGGTGGCCAGGATCCATGAAAATGGCGTCCAGACTAGTGCTGGACAAATTACAGCGACTTGCATGCCTCTGCATCACCGGGGCTATGAGGACGGCGCCCACGAGGGCCCTGGAGGTGCTGGTGGGGTTGCCCCCGTTGGCGGACCGGGTGAGGCACGAGGCAGCCAGAGCGGCTATGAGATTGGCTGATGCGGGGATGTGGAGTGACAACGGCTCCTGCCAGGGCCATTGTGGTCTATGGCGGGGCTTGTCTGGGGACCTAGCCATTCTGGGGATGCCAGGTGACGCGATGGTTCCTGAGATAGGCTTTCCCGAGGGGCTGAACTTCCTCTTCCCTACAAAGGAGGATTGGACGGAGGGAAGGACGGGAACCTGGGATGGGCTAGTCTGGTTCACAGACGGGTCCAGAATGGGAACAATGTCCGGAGCTGGTGCGTACTGTGAGGCCCTGGGGCGGGAGCTATCTGCCTCACTGGGCGAGCACACTACGGTTTTCCAAGCGGAAATTTTTGCGATCATGATGGGGGTCTGGGAGTCGTTAAGGCTCAATGTCGTTGGCGGGAGGATTTTCTTCTGCTCCGACAGCAAGGCCGCACTCATGGCGCTGAAGTCGGTCCGCACGCGCTCTCTGTTGGTAAGGGAGTGCAGAAGCTGGCTGATTGAACTTACAAAGGTTAAAAAGGTCACGCTGGTCTGGGTACCGGGACACTCGGGTGTACCGGGAAACGAGGCCGCTGATGCCTTAGCCAGAGAAGGCTCCGCACGCAGACACTTGGGGCCTGGTCCCTGTGTGGGGATCGCTCAGTGTGTTCGCGAAAGAGCCTTGGAGGCCTGGATGGAGGGTCGGGCGGAGGAGGTATGGCGGACGGCTCCGGGGATGAGACAGACCAGGCTCATGATACATGGGCCCGCGAAGAGTCTCGCCAGGGGGCTGTTGTGCCTACCTAGGAACGAGTGCAGGGCCCTGGTAGGATTCTACACAGGGCACTGTAGGCTTAGACGGCACCTGACCCTGCTGAGAATTGCAGAGGAGGGGGAGTGTAGATGGTGCATGGAGGACGACGAGACTCCATACCATCTACTTACGGAATGCCCCGCTTTCGCTTGGGCAAGATACAGAATCTTTGGCGTGACGTCGATCGAGCCAGATTCAGTGCGTCGTGTTAGTCTGAAGGAGATGCGGGCTTTCTTAAGGAGGACCGGCATCCTGGAGGTTCTCTAATGCGGGCTGGGGGCACAACGGGCCCAATTGGTGGCCTAAGTGCAAGGCCCGCTAGGGGCCACCCCTTCTGATACTGATACTGATACTGATACCTCCATCTAAGCAATCATTATAGATGCCCAGCAGGGCCTTCTTTGTCCTGTCTGGAAGGAATTTTATCATAGAGTATGACACCAGATCCATACCTGTCGCAGAATCTTTCCGACTTCTAAGCACAGATTCCAACTCAATCAACCGAAACATCTTCACCGGTCCCTCCGAGGATTTCCGTTCAAAATTAGGATCACACTGATAAACAGTTAAATTTTCCAACAATTCACCAGCCACCTCCGGAGTTGGAAGTCTTGCCCTCAGATTAGTCACAGAAGCATTCGAAAACGTCCTAACTGTCTTCCAGACACTGCTTAGAAGGGTGTTTCTGATCAAAGAAGCACACAATTTACAGAAGGATTGTCGTTTTTTATTATGCAGAAATCTCCTAGACTCTGCAATAGTTTTCTTTATTTCCAAAATTTTTTCCAAAGGAGTCGATAGCTCCTAATTGCATTTTTCCTTTGAGATATTACAATATTACATTCCTCATGGTACCGAGGGTTTAAATCTTTTATTGTTAACATTACTTTTGGGAATAGCTCTATCTGCTGCCTGCTCAATGACACTAAAAAAATGTTGATATGATATCAATCCATCCGCTGGGATGGATTAAGAGGACACAATCATGATACTGATTCCAATCAGCACTCTTTAAACATCTCCTGGTGATGGTCTCACCGGGACCTAACTCATCTGACACTAAATACTTAATAGAAGTGGGGAAATGATCGCTGTTGCCGCAATCATCTAACACTTCCCAGGTTATTTTAGTACTCAACATTTGGCTGGCCAATGTAAGGTCTACAACTGATTTATTTTGGTTAGGGTTACATATCCTAGTGGGTGAACCATCATTTAACACAGAGAGGGGTAGGGAAGATAACGACTCACAAATAACTCTACCTTTATGATTTTCTATAGAACTACCCCATACATGGTGATTTGCATTTAAATTCCTGGACAATGAGTTTCTGGTCAGGAATTGATGTTATAAGTCTTTTCCAGTAACACTCCTCCAGCAGAGCATTTGGAATTTGGAGGAATATAAATCTTTGCTAGGTGAAAATTATATTTGTGCAATTCAATAACCATTATCTGTACATTCTGATGAAGATAAGACGAGTTTATTTCAACTTCCGACACATCTATACAATTCCTAATTATAAAAGCAAGGCCTCCCTTGCCATCAGCCCGATCCTGTCTCCTAATATAATAACCAGCAGAACTTAACCTAACTTCTGGATTTAACCAGGTTTCACACAAGACTAAAATATCTGGACACTGTTCCTTTAAGAGAGTTTGTAAATTTGCATTTAACCTTCTTATGTCCCATTGTATAATTTTGAGACTTCTTCCCCTCGAATTTAGTAGCTCTGTATAAATCACAAAGCATCTTTAATCCTATCTTTCATCCTATTCAACCTCGATTCCAGTGATTAAAAATTCAGAACAGATTCATCATCACCCAAAACAGACTGTAATTTTGCAATAACTTCCATTAAAAAAACCCTTGGTGGCAGGCCGTTAGGGTTGATCGGTTGGGCAGTGGTGTTGAGGTGTGTGGGTGTGGAGTGCCGCAGGTCTCAGTCCTTGGGCTACTGTTGTACTCGCTTTGTGTGCTCAGCCTTAGGGATGCTGGTTTGACTAGTCGATATTTTACATTTGTAGACGACACAGTGCTGGTATATAACGACGGGTAGATTGATAACATGGAGCAAATTGTAAATGCGGATCTTGAAAAGTATTCGAAGGGGTTATTGTGCAATAAACTAAAAATTAATATTTTAAAAACAAATTTTATATTAAATAAAATATCTAATAGAGATCCTGTTATAAAATTAAATATCTCAAGTGAAAAGGTAACTCACACTAAATATTTGGGGCTGATTAAAGACGAAAATCATGAGCGATACAACTTAATTTAGATGAAATTATTGAGCCATTGATTTTTTGAATTGCGCTTTCTGATTCAGTGAGGATAACTATCTTATCAAACTTCCTTTCCTTACATAGTTGTAAAGCTTTATTGATTGCAGAGTTTTTTGAAATCCTCAAATCGATATCCTAAATCATTTTGAAAATAACTTACTAGGTACATTAAGTATAAGTTTTTTGGATTCATCGGAATATAGCATTATGCCCGTGTATTTTTGCGTTATTTAATGACATCAAACTTTTGACGGAACATCTATATAATTAGTAATCGATGTTAATTTTTGTTGATGTTTTTTTCTTTCACCTGATTAATGATTGATAAATAAGGATGGAGTTATTCCAAATGGGTATTAAAAAACACTTTATTCACGCACGGCACTGTCAAAGCGGATAAGGCGCCCAACAACAGCGTAGCCGGTAGATATCTCTCTGCATTCTCGATATTAAAAAAATGGATTACAATAAGCGGACACCGATTGAAACAGTGACGCAACACGCCACTAACCATTTTGCATTTCTTTTTGTTGCAACCTGGCTGGCTGCTGCTGACCGGCAAAACCTGTCTTTTGCCTATTTTTAGAGAATATAATACGAGTTGATAATTGCCAGGACTGCTAAAACGTGCATATTATTTATTAAATGTTCAAGTTTCTTTGTTTACCTATCTATTTGGTATACGTATACAATCATCGTTGCTTGTTCGATTGATATACCGGTTTTACTACCACCTACCTACCTATTAATATTAATATCATTCATTAGCACCCCCGCAACTAGTTTCTAAAGGGGGTTCCGCCAAAGGGACCTCTGACATGGCTTTAATTCCCAAAGTCAGTGCCGATTTAACGATTAGGCGGACTATGCGGCCGCCTAGGGCCCGGTAGCTTAGTGGGGCCCGGAATTCGTACCCATAAATAAAAAAAAACATACGAAATTATATTAATCGGTAAGCTTTGATTTAGGGCCCACGCGAATTATAAAATAATTAAAAGTCGGCAATTTTTTATAAAACAAAGACAGCCCTCTGTGCGTTAAAAAGAGTTATAGAAACTAGATGGTCGGCTAGATCTGATGCTGTTAAAGCACTACATATTAATTACGAAACTTTTTTGTCTGTATTATTATGTATTTCCAATGATATCAATAAAAAACCGGGAACAAGAGCTGAATAAGCTTCAGGTTTGTTTAAAAAAAATTAATAAATATGCGACAGCTCTCTTAACAATAGTGTGGTCAAAACTTTTAGAACGGTGTAATGCCACCAGTAAAACATTAGAGGATGCAACCCTAAACCTATCTGATGCTGTTAACTTACTTAAGTCACTAGTTAGTTTGTTAACGACTTTACAAATAATTATTTTGCGTTAATAGAAAATGAAGCAGCAAATTTATTTAAAATATCTAATACCAATGAAATGGGGCCAGACTTTGAAAAGCCTGGCCCCATCGACGCAAGGTCGCTTGAAATACGGCTGCGGTGAACTCGCTGTTGCCAATTCGCGCCGAGAGATCGTCTGTGCGAAAAAGAAAATAGCAGAGTTCTACTTATAACTTATTTTGCCTTGTGTGGGCACCTCAGGATTACAAGCTGAAATTCTCACAGAATGAAGGTTTTATTATATTAATTCCAAATCCCAAGGTAATAAACAATCAGAACGGGCAAAAGGGCAGTATACCTAAAAAACCACATTATTATAGAACGTATAGAATATTAATTTATGAATGTTTTCATATAAAATTCATCTGCATTTTTGTACGAATTATATTTTTTATCATTGCTTGAAATATGCAGATTACATTGACCCTTACGGCAAAAAATGAAATATCTTCGTGCCTGGTTAAAATCGGATTGAAATATACTCATTTTTGTATTAACCTCGTATTCTCTCCGAAATGAAGGCTCAAGTCAAAAATTTTTATTCTTGCAAAAAGTTTGCCCTAAGTAGCTAGAATACATAGGTTCAAGAATAATTTTTTTTTTCTCAAATGGTAATGGAAAAATAGAATTAAATGTAGAAAGTAATTTCCTTGTACCCACGACCGTCCCATCTCGCGCTGCACGAGTACTCTAGCGTCTCACTTTTCTTCATAGCTTCCTCTCTTTCTCGCCTATTGTGCCATACAATAAACGCTTTTTTCTCCAAACGTCAGTAAATCCGTCATTACTCGACTGTGTAGGCGGCCGTGAAGTTTCGTTTTTCCTCCGCCGGAGCTTTACTTTTCACTTTTCCGCCGGCGGAGGTAAAAGTGTTATCATAGCAACATAGATACAAACAAACAATAAAATAAGCGCCAACAACTCGAGATTTATTAAACTAAAATTTGTATTTATCACTCAATTTGTGCACTGCATTTCTAAAAATCACTAATTTAGGAACAAATTGGTTATTATTTAATCGAACTTACCCAATAACTGCTTATCAATACGGCATTAAAACGCAATCGGAGACACAATTTTAAAAAAATAATTATTGTTGACAGTGTCCACTGACAGCTTTATGTTACATTACTATAGCAACAACCTGTGCCTATTCACCGACACCGGTCTAAGCCCCCTTGCGAACCCACTTTATCTTTAATAATAATAATAATTATTATTACTATTAAAAAGAGATGTTTTTGCATTAATTTGTCGACATTTGAAGAAAAAACAGCATATTTTATTTGGAGGAAAAGTTACTTTTCATGGCTTGCTCTCTATTAACAGCCTCACTTCGTTCGCCATGAAAAGTATCACCTTTCCTCCATATAAAATAATATACTATTATGACGATGTTAAGAATAGCGTCAATATGGCGTTGTATACGCTGCTAGGTAGTAAAGGTAAAGAAGTAGAAAAATACTATAGTTTTTTTTAAATAATCATATACTTGATGTAATTGCTATTAAAAAGATGAATAGCTTTCGTTCAGTATAAAAAAATTCAAAATGTAAAAAAATCTTTAAAATAACAAAAATATTCATCGTTAGTGTCCGTATCTTCTATCTACAGGAATAGACACAATGACTTCAGTATTGTCTTCCAGTATTTCTTTTCTTATTGTAAGTTTGTTTTTACATATGCTCTGTGCCATGCAGTTGGATGATCCTATGCAACCTATTTCATGTCTCCTGCTAGCACAATGTAATAAAAAATATTTTATTAATTTTAATTACTTATGTACCTATTAAGGCTAGTCATAATTTACCTTTTTCACATCCACATGAAACAAGTACTTTTACAACGGAAGGAAATGCTGGAAGTGTTCAAAATTGGGGATAATATTTGTTGAGTATTCGCGTATTGCCAAATATCGGCAGTTGGCTAATCGCTGTAGAGTACGTATATGTACTCGTATGATGGACTAAAGAGCGGCTATAGAAAAAAAAAAAACAAAAATGTCCGGTCATGTGTGCCACTTGTGCCAGTACTTTGATTGTAGGTTAAACACCCGTCAAGAAAAATCAAAGTGTTTAGGTTTCCTTACAAAAACGAGGAATTGTGCAATCGCTGGATAATTAATTCTGGTAATATTTTATGAATAGTTTTATTTGAGGCTAGTCTAGTGAGTAGGATAATTGGACGCATAACTGTTTATCCATATTTAGAATCGAATTTCTAGGGGTGGCATAATATAATAAGCATGAATAATTTTCAAAAGTATAACAGCTAGTTTTTCCCCATGACAGACACAATGCGTTGTGAAATAAATTTTCCGCTAGTGTCGTAAGAGAAAATGTTCTTTCCAAAAGTTGTAGGTTTTAAGAGATTTTTGACTTGAGCTTTTATACATCAAAATCTACTTATTATCTGGAGATGGGTAATTTCAGAAAAACACAATTTTTGCTTTAAATAAAAAAAATAGTGAAAATTACCAATAGTGATAATAATAATAATAATAATAATAATAATAATAATAATAATAATAAT
>JAEQML010077421.1:0-12894 GCA_016904865.1 Pissodes strobi | reverse complement strand
GACTGACTTGGACTCTACGAAAAATTCTAGATGTATTTCATATAACATAACCTATAAGTAAAATTGATAGTTTTGGAGATATTAACAAACGCATATTCAAAGTTTTCCATTTTTAAAGAAATGTAAAATCTAATGTTTTAATGTAGTTCATCAAACGTCTTGCGTTTTTCTGTCTTAGGCCTTTTACGATTTAGAACGTGAAATTTAAATTTTTCACTATTATTAAACAACTGAAGAATAGTAAATGATAATTTATTAATAATTGAGAATGTAACAACATCGTACACAACTTAGTACACAATACATAACTATTTAAGTAAGTGATGACAATGGCTACCATTTACAGACCTGCAGTGCCATAGACGATCGGAAAATTCCTGTTGCACATTACTAACTACATATGGAGATTTTTTTCTTATAACACTTCGAATTCGGTCTTTAAGGATTTCGATACTGTCCGGCTTATTTTTGTATATCATGTTCTTAACATAATCCCAAAGGAAAAAGACTAGCGGATTTAAGTCCGGACACATTGGTGGCTACTCTATAGTACCACGCCTCCCTATCCATCGCCCCGGAAAGACGCCATTTAAATATCTTCTACCATCCGCCGCCCATCCTGCTGATACCATAATAATTCACTCGGGAGATCAGGATCTATTGCATTATGATATAGGGTAGCCAATGCGGCAATGCAGGTATTAAACAATCTTGCAAAAATTCCATGTAACGTTGTCCTGTTAGTGATTCGCTAAAAAAATATGGCCTTATAACTATATTACCCACAATGCCAGCCCATACGTTTACATTTTGACGATATTGTGCATGTACTTCTCTGTGCCAGCGAGGGTTCTCATTTACCCAATATCTAAAATTTTGTTTGTTGACTTCTCCGTTCAGACAAAATGTAGCTTCATCCGAGAAACAAATTCTTTTCACAAACAGTGGGTCGTTATTACACATTTCTGTTAGTACCACACAGAATTCGTTTCTGCGCTCTGGATTATCATCTAATATTTCTTGAAGAAATTGTAATTTATATGGATGCCACTTTCAATTCTTCAAAAATTTTGATGTTTTTCTGTGCAAGCCGTCCGTTATCAAGTGCTGCTTGCGTTGTCGACGTATGTGGATTTTCTGTAAAGTCAATAGACAATCAATCTTTACATCATCGGAAATTCTAGAACGACCTTTTCCAGTGCGACCTTTATCACTTCCAGTATCTATTCATTTTCTTTCAATTTTACATACTGCAGATTGACTTATGGGTCGTCCATACGGATATTTGTTGTTAAACATTTCGCAAACTTCTTGTTATGTCCGCAGTATCAGGCATTATTATGAGTTTGATTCTCTCATTTCCGGTTAAACGCATCGTGAATAGTTTTTTGATAATTCGTGACAGTAACAAGATAGTCAAAAGTAAGGTACAACACCTTACGAGTATACAGATTAATACTATTTATGAGCAGTTGTTAGTTTTAATTCATCAATTAAATAACAAAATATAAATGTCAAATTCTAAATTGGGAGATTATTGCTTATACGGTTTTCTGCTGTTTTGGGATAATATGGAAAATTTTTTATGTAGCCACAATCTAGTGTCCTTAGGGATTGCAAATATACTGACGGAGAAGAGATTTTTTTTTATTTTTTTTTAAGTTATGTTTGTTTTCTTTTTTTAAATTGGGTTAGTTTTGGTTAGTTTGGGTTAGTTTGGGTTAGTTTGGGTTCAGATGTCGATTTTCTTCAACTTTGGATAAAAAGAAGTTTCTTCTGTAAAATTTGCATTTCACCAAATTTCGTTCACTGACAAGTAGTGTGCATGACAGTGTCAAGCAAATCATCATTAAGTGGGTAACTTTTAATGGTATTTTATTTATAATGTTAACAACGGAGCAAAGAATACATTTAATACAATGTTACGCTAATGGCGATTCCACATACAGATACGTAATTGAAAAAATTTATGAACGGTTTCCAACGTACCCGTAACAAAATGATTTAAAGCACATTTCTTAAGAAATATTTTGCTGAAAACTGAAAAATGAGGTTATTTAATTCCTCTAAAAAAAAATAGAAAATTCAACTTTTTGGCCACCCTGTATGAAAAAACAACTTTTTCTCAACGACAATCATATTTTTTTAACAAGCAAAAGTTTTTATGAAGAATGACTTTTTATCGAGAAATGCAATTTTTGGTCCATTTGTCCTCTTGTCTACCCGATCGCCGGACATACTGTATATATATTTATGATCGGCACAAACACAAGGGAAATCATAATACCACTAAATGAGCGGTGCGTGTGCGGGGAAGACAGTGGACGTTTAACTTGAACCGCTGTAGGTTGTAGTTTTCGAGAAAGACCTTACTTGGAAGTCTATTTCAGAGCGAAGCGGTCCTTCAGACAAAAGGGACCTGCAAAGCAACGTCCTAGGTGTTCGCAACTGAATCGCATGTTGATAAGCAGCTTGTGGCTGACGGGTGTTTTCGTTTGGCAAAACTATGGGCGGAATAATAAGTGTCAGCTCGTTCGAATACCTTCCGTTGTAGTATCGATAGTAAAGAGATATGTCCGCCACTTTTCTTCGATGTTCAAGGTCTTTAGTCAACTCTGACTCTGGGTCATTCACAAGACGGACTGTCTCCTTTGTATAAAGTCAAATATCTTGAGCAAGATTGTGGGTGCCGAGCTCCACACATCGGAACAGTATTCCAGGGATGGTCTTATCATATAGAGCCATAAGAGCTGATAAGGTGTATACAACTTTTTTGCTCTATAGAGTGATTCTATCTTTTGCGCGGCTGCCCTAGCTATGTTGGTGACGAGATTAACCCAAAACATGTTGTTTTCTACGTTGATGCCCAGCAAGCTTATGGATGAGGCCAGAGTCAGTGTTTGTCCTGTCATTGATAAGTTAGGTCCTGCGATGTTTGTTTTTTTGAGACAGCTACCAGAGTCTTTCCTGCGTTAAACGGGACATTGTTTTCCTTGCCCCATTCGCCTATGACGTTCATATCCTCATTGGTGGCAACAATCTGATTTTCTCGCTCTCGTTGGGAACGATAAGCGGTCATTGGAATCCGCGGCATTTTGGAGGATATAACAGTGCTGTCGTCTGCAAAGTTGTAAATAAAATTGTTTGCCCTATCTAAGAGATCGCTGATATAGAGCAGGAACTGCTGTGGGAGATTATATATATACCCCTGAGGAATTTCGGCATTGATTTTAAGTTCCTCCGAGAAATGTCCATCAAAAATCAACTCGTATGCTTCGATCCCTTAAGAAATTGGAAAGCCATAGAAGCAGTGGTGGTAGTCCGTATGCTGTCAATTTGCTTAACAATCCGTTATGTTACACCGTGTCAAATGCTTTGGATACATCCAGAGCCATTGCACGAGATTCGCCAGAGCTCTCGATGGTTTTGGTCCACAGGTAGGTCACGTAATTCCGGAGGTCTCCCTTTGATCTGTGCCTGCGGAAGCACTACTGGCGATCGCTTATGTTTCCTGCCGATTCGGGATATTTTAAAAGCTATTCGTTGATCAGTTTCTCCATGAGTTTAGACATGATGGAAACTAAGGCAATTGGACGGTAGTTATTTGGAATCGTTTTTCACCTTTCTCCGTTTTTGTTTGCACCTGAGCGCATTTCCAACTAGAAGGGAAGCATGCAGTTTTGTATGATAGGGGGAAAAGCCTGTATAGTGGAGCTGTTAGTCCAGCAACACATTTTTAAAGCACTATGGCGGGACCGCCTTCGGGTCATGTGGCCTTGTTAGTGTCTAGGCTTTTGAGTATTCGTTTCACTTCGCGTTGGCGAAATTCCAGACCTGGCATTGAGGAATTCACTCTCAGAATAGTTGAGGGAGTCTTTCCTTCCTGATCAAATATTTCGGCAAGAATGTTCGCTTCTTCTTTGGCCGTCTCCGTTATTGAGCCATCATCTTCGGTCAGTGGTGGGATTAAAGTCTTTGATAAAACCTTATTGACAGCTTTGGCAACTGACCAAAGGATCTTGATCCGTTAGGACAGTTGAGAAGCTTGTTCTGGATCTGCTCGTTATGTCCCTCCTTGCTATCGTCAATGGTCCTCTTACACTGGTTTCTAGTCGTGATGAATATATTTAGACCTTCGGCTGTCGGATCTCTGCGTCACTTGCGATATTTTGAGCATTGACTGCTCTTGAGCAGTTTTTCCCAAACCATGATTCATTGTTTGAGATACGTTTTATAGAAGAGGGGATGAAAGCATCCATACCAACTAGGGTATCTTGAGTCATCTCATCAGCAGATTAAGAGGTGTTTTGATTCCTAAAGCAGACATCTTTTCAAGGAAAAGAAAGATAAAACTCGCGAAGATTACGCCACTTTGCAGATTTGTAGTGACAAACCTTTCGGGGTACCTGGACCTTCTGTGTTTTGATAGCAAGTCCATAGGTTGCGGAAGAATAGTTCCACCAGTCAATGATAATTACGTAGACGTCTCCTACTATGATGTGCAGCATTTTTTTCTATAATTTATAAGTAGTTTATACTATACTGCTTAATGCTTATAAACGGCATAGAATAAATGTAATGTAATTTTTTGACAAAATTGTGACCCAACAAGATTTCATAAGAACGTTTTTAAAATCTTACATTTTAACGATATGGTAAAACTTATTCATTTTTTCGTCAAATTCGAAAATAGACCAAAGAATGTTAATTTTATATTAGATAACCGTTCTAGTCTAAAAAATGCTAAAAACTGCATAAAACCAGAGTAATTATATATATTTTTTTTCTTGGGATGAAAATGAACCAAGAGGTTTTCAAAATGTATTCGGGAATTATACCCTCGATGTCATAGCCATGCATATATCAACAACTCCGGAATTAAAAGTACGGGCTTTTAAAATGTCTGATATTATTAATTCCAAAACGTGATAATCGCGTTCAAATAACCCATAGTTTAATTATTTTCTGAATTTATTGCACCAATTTCTAAACCTAATAACGCTGAAAATGGCGAGTTTTTGTAACAGACAGTCAATTAAACATAATTGTAAATGCAACTTTTTCCCACACAGCATTACTATGATGTGGTTAAACAATACGAAGCGATCCTAGTCATCCATAAACCATCGTGTTCATTTTTACATTTCGCTAATTCAAGCGTTAAATTGTATTTAAATTGAGAGTCATAAAAAACATGAATCGGAAAAACATACATTTCTATTGCTGGTAATATAAAAGTTAAAATTCGCGCTAATTCATAAATGACCCGCGGGATCGATAGAAGTTTAAAGCTGCTATTAAAGCACGTAGCATCAAATTTGGCTAAATGACTTCAGCGAGGATGAATTTGAAAATACAAGTCATCAGAAGAGAGATTAGATAAATATTTTCTTATAGAGCCAGATCACCAAGCGATATTATAAAAATAAATTGTATTTATGGTAGGTGTAGAGTATCGATATCAATTAGAGCTAATCGACGTTTAACAAAGCTACGACCCGGTGCTCATCATAGAGTCATTAAGCAAGATCGAGAGGCCGGCAGTCATCGGTAATGTTTGCCGAAATATGGCCGTTACCAGCACATGCCCACGACAAGTTTGCGACGAACGCCAGTTCCGGACACATGTTACATTTCGGGATCGGCTTTATGTCCTCTGCATGCCTCGTTGGGTCTTTTGCATCCTACCCTGTCAATTTGTTCGATACCTTAAGGGTCATGGGGCCATGATTCGCAAACAGATTGGATAACTAATATTTAATATGTGTTTACTTTTAGTGCTTGGGAACTTACCACTTTTTCAACAAGATATGGATCTAGGGATTCAAGGAAGGAAGATGTTATTTATATATGTCGGCACTCATCCAGACACAATATGTTAAATTATTTTTAATTTTAATAGTAATTCGTACTCTTATACATGCCCGTCAGAAATGTGGACAGAAATGGAAAATATTTTTACAGTGCGTTTCAAAGAAAACTTATTCTTGCTAAAAGTTTCTGCTTCTATTAAGAATCAACAATCAACTATTAGAATTCGAATATCTCTACCGGGAAGGTACAAAAATATAAAACTGATCAAGAATAAAGTACCCTTATTTGACAATATGATGACATTGGGAAAAGTTGCGTAAAAGTGTCGTTGTCAAATATGAAGTCACAGTCACCTATATCAAACATTTGATTTTATAGAAGTGAAACTTCATTAGCGAAGACTAACACCGAACATTAACAAGAGACTAGAAGGTCCACTCTCAGTCGGCACTTTTGATGCAGCGCTTACAAAGGCGAGACGCCAGACTTTAGACCAGACGAGGTGAAACGTGGCACGAGGCCTGAGCGGTTAACCAGCATTTCATCAGGTTCCGCGACGGGGTAGGGAGGGAAATACTGGGGGGCGGGGCTTAGAGTGAGCCTTCTAGTCTATTGTTAATGTTTGGTGGCGAGGGTAAAGTCAGAAAAAATTAAACGCTTATCAAAGTGAAACGCTCATCAAAGTTGAAACAGTTATCAAAGTGAAACGCCCCTTTAATTAAGCCTGTTCGAGTATAGCTAGAGGGTTGAAATTTAGGAAAAAAGGTGCTGTATTTTGCACTCATCGGTTTATTAATTCTAAATTTATTTATATTTTTAAGAATTCTATTAGTAAAGCCTGCAAATACGCTGCATTTGACTCGTCGATCCATATTTTAATTTTGGTTGGCATATTTCATAACCTTTTGGGGCCGGCCGCCATTTCTAAAGATCGTTAGATCGTTTTGGAACCTCTGCTTTTAAATATATTCACACGGCAGGCTGTAGCTTTTGTAAGTTTCGTTCAGAATAATAGGAAGGGGCTATCCGTCCGTGATTGTCGTTCTCGATTTAGATTTTTAAAGGTTTATCATTTTCGTACGAGTATTTCCTAGCATTTCTTGAAAAATGTAATTTTAGCTCATTATTTGTGGCTTCCGCCGTCGTTTATCATCCTAATAAACGAGAACTAAGGCGTTTATTATCTTAAAATTATTCCCGGTATCGAAATGACAGAGCATGTTTCCGCCCATCACTACTTGCTGATTTTTCGTAGCATTTAATCTCGTAGGAAAATTGACGAAAACGAATCGAGAGTTCTTCTGAAAATACCATTGAAGACGAGAAGAAGGTTTGCCGTGAGTGCAGTCTCAGAGACACCACATTTAATTTGTGATTTAATTCCGCCCATTTTTTGGGGATATACTGTGCTATCTCTTGGTGTTTGACACGACCGATTTTCGAGATCTAAATACTGTACTGGTAAGCATTTTCTCTGGAATTTATTTTTTTCTATTGCTTGTGAAGCGCGTGGACTCCATGACGCTAACGTTTTTTTTTCCCATTATTTCTAGAGGCTTTCCACGTTCGTCATATAAGACCGAGACACACACAATAACGAGGCAATTATTACTACAGTGTTTGCCTAAATTAATGATTTAATTGCTTATCTGTGTTACCTTTTTCTTGTGCATGGTCCGCCTTTGCGTTCCATATGTTATCTACTCCATTTTATCTAATCCGAATTTTTATTTTAATGTAACTTTAATTTTGATCGTATGGGGAAGTTTATATTTTCTCTTTCATTTCATCTTTGTTATATTCAAGTTGTCTGTACTGTAGTACCTCTTTTATTTGCTGATGGGCATTGCAAGTCCATGGGTTTTTTTTTCTGGGGGAATTTGTTTTATAAAGAAAATATATTTTTACAAGGGGGGGCTATGGTTTTTTATTAAAGTAAGGGGGCTTTGTCTAATGCGTACTGGGTTATTTCAGGGTTTTACTGGAGGGCCACAACCTTGGGTAGTTGGCTACAAGTTTTACTAGCGACACCGAGCTATCGAGACCTCGGCTAGATCTTTCCCTCAGAGCCATCGAGTGGCAGTACCTGAGGTAGCTATAGGTGCCCGGCGCCTCCACCAGAGTCGACGACCGGATTTGGGTATTGTATCTTTCATGAAATCGTATGTTTATCAGTTTAATATAATCGCTCTTAGTTTTTTTTCTTTTAATATAAATCAAACCATTGACCGCCAAGCTCTGAGATAGCTCATTAATTTTATTTTCATTTATTCACTGGTTTATCGGACCGGTTAATCTAATTGCTCTGAATTTTCTCTCTTTTTAATATAAGTCAAGCGTTGACCGGCTTTAAACAGTTTCAATAATTTTATTCCTTTCATTCATTTATCAAGTAACATAACCGCTCTAAATTTTCTTTCTTTATAATATAAGTCAAGGATTGATAGCGGAGCGTTCAATAGTTTTATTCTATTTTTTTTCTGCCTTTTATTAATTTATCGAGTCATTTTATTTGATTATTGTGGCCGTTCATCGCTACAGATTATTATTGCTACATTTAAAATCGGTGCAGCTATTAGCGCACGCACACCTAGTTGTAATTAGCTTAGTTAGCATCATAGTGATCACTTCGGTAAGTAGTATTTAGTGCATTTAGTTGTAAGTCATACAGAACCGAGTATTAACAACAGGATTGGTCTCCGTGCAATCACCATATTGTACTTATTAGTAGTTAAATTTAATAGTCATTTGACATTTCTTTGGTCTTTAACTAACAACATTTCCGTTTAACTTGCCATTTTACTCCAGATAGATTGTGGCTATCTTTTCAAAAAAAAAAACTTAGTAGCAAATATATTGGTCCTTAAATTTTAGGTTGTGTTTTCTTGTTACGTTAAGCTTGAGTGCCTTTTGATCTAATAAGCCAGCCTATATTTCTCATTTTCTTGTTAGGTTGTAGATACCTTTTGATTTAATAAGCCGACCTAGTCATCCTGCACAACACCAGCTAAGCTTTTCATCTTAGTTCGATAGAACTGGTGGCGCTCTAACGACCCCACTAGAGGGGCCGGGCATTTGCAATACAACTCTCCGGGGCGTTTTAATTGAAAAAAAAAAAACTTTTAACTTCAATGAGAAAAAACGTGTTGCAATGTAGCCGGGGTAAAATGAGGATCTTGGGATGTTGGGGAAAACCCCGTTTTTTGCCAATATCTCTGTAACGGAGCCTCGGATCGAAAATCTGACAAGCGATGACCCCGTGTACCGGGTCAGTGGGTATGAAGTGGGAAGTAATTATACCCCCACCTTCTCGGATACCCAAACATTTTCGAAAAACTAGGGAAAAATAAAAAAAAACGTAAAAAATTGTTCTGAAAGTTAATAAATACTTTTATTAACTTTCCGAAAAAAATTTTACGAAAAAAACGAAATAAGAAAAAAAAATTAAATACAAAAAAAAAATTAGAGAAACGCGGTTTCGGCGTAAAAAAAGGCGAAGGAGTTCCGCTACGAGGTCGGGGATGGCAAAAAAATGGGAGGTAAAAAAAAGATTTATGAAAAAAATTAAAATTTTTTAAAAAATGGGAAAAAATTAAAAAAAACTTAAAAAATGTTCGGAAAGTTAATAAAAGTATTATAACGGGGGAAGAAACAAATTGCGCCACTAAAGCCATCATCTCGTTGAAATCCTTAAAAATGATTTTTGAAGTTATCCTTCAAGTTAGAAACTATTTCTTCATATTTACTGTCGTAGAGTTCCAATGGATTCTTTTCTGAAAGAATAGGAAAATGCTTGGCATCGCAGTTGATTACGTTATTTTTCCAAAGGTCAAGCTTTTTGATGAATCAGAAATCATTTTCGCTAGTTCATCGCGTTGAAAAATTAAACTATGGCAGATAAGACATCACTGAAACGTTTCAGCAGTCGACCTCTGCTTAACTATAGGACTTCAGAGTGAAGAAGTAGCTCCTCATGTTGACAGATAATTTCGTCGGCCAAGGTTTTTACTAATCTTCTTTGTAACGCTGCTCACAATATTTACTACGAATTCGAATTGATAGACATGAAGTCGCTAGATCCTGCTAGAAAGACATTCAAAGTAAACGAGAATGATCTGTCTGTTGTGGACATAGGGGATATGATTGCCCTTTTAATAATTGAAATTATTCCAAGACGACCTAGGGCGTAAGAAACTTATATATCACCAGGGATTGAAATACCCCGAGACACTTCGCAGTTTTACTAAATCGGCCACTTCTATCAGGATCTGTTGGATCCGCATCTAGAGTCTATTTGCCTCCATATCTGATTTATCGTGCAGCCCAATGGATAGAACATGGGCCTAAGATATCACCTTGTTGTGTTGATAAATGCTGTGCAGGCGGCGATAACTGAACAAGTTACTGGTTGATGGATGCGGAATCCTTTAATAATTGGTCCAAATCGGACTTTTGCCTTACTCTAAACGCGAAGAAGAGCGTAAAATACCAATATTTCTAGTATCACGTTTCACGCAAGAAGGGATAAAACTATCCGAGAAGACTAATATCGCACCGAAAAATGGTGCTATACTGTCTGTCTAGATAATGAGGCTTCAACTTCTAACTTTCGAGGCAATTGACAAGCTTTTTGGGGATGGCACCTCTAAATCATCCTGTATTCCGAAAACCAAGCACCTTAAGATGCCTTTACAGGACCTTTTCTATTTAGAATTGATCAAAGAATAACATCTTGATATATCTGCGTAATGTTTAAGAATACGCTGTGGATATACAGTGTCCGTCAGAAATATGGACACAAAGAAAAGAAAAGTTATTCTTGTTAAAAGTTTTTGCTTCTACTATTAGAATTCGAATATCTCTATTCCTACACCAGGAGCTACAAAAATATGAAAATTGCTCAAGAATAAAGTAGTTTTATAAAATTGGAAGACATTGTCAAATATGAAGTCACAGCCACCTATTTAAAAAATTAGATTTTTTTGTAGTTATTTTCATTCAAAATTTTATATTTTAAACCCAATTTGGATTAAATTTAATACATATAGAATATAATACCATAGTTTTATTTACTTACTTCTTGCCAACAGTAGAATAATTTTAATAGGAGTTAATAACAGGAAATCTTAATTTCTTGTGTCCGAGTTGAAAAACCCAATACTAACTTGAGCATAGAAAAAACCTAGGAGAACCCCTCAAAATGTAACCATTAATTTAATATTTCTTTTAACTAGAAGAACTCCCCAAATATGAAATCATAGCCACCTATTTCGGAAATAACATATTTTGTATAATAACAAAACATAAAGAACTAATAACAGCTAATGACAGAACCTTAAAGAAATAATTACTCAATATATTATGTCCATTTTCTATGCATATGATATGATGATGAACTTTCCTGAGCATTTGTTGGTTGGCATTGATGGTTTGAATGCAATTTCTGATAGTATCTTCTAAATGTTCGATATCTCGGAATGGTCGTTTTTCATACATTTTTTCTTTTAAATATTCCCATAGAAAAAAATCCATGAAGGTTAAATCGGGGGATCTTGCAGGCCAAGGAGTATTGGAGTACCATCCTATGCAGCGATTTAGTCACGTTCTTACTTCTAGGGTTGAATGAATAGATACTCCGTCCTGTTGAAAAATATGTTGCCTTTAACTTGCAGTGAAAAATTGTCCAAATAATTTGACAAAAACATTTGCAGCATTTCTAAATACCTACCTCTCAGAATCTAATGTTTGCCTAAAAAATACTGGTGCCACAAGTTCATCGTTCAAAATTCCACACCACACGTTTACTTTAAAGGAATATTTGTCTCAACACTCAATTTTAAAATGTGACTTCTCTTTTGCCCACCACCTACATATCTGCGAACTGATATTCGATTGGATGTAAAAGTTGACTCGCCAGAATATAGAATTTTTCTTGAAAAGTAACAGTCGTCTTCTAACTAACCCAAACTAAAAAGAAAAATCCACACAGACATCTCAGTCGCATTCTTTAAGCTTATGGATAAATGTTAGTCTAAATGGGTTTAAAATTATATTTTTGTAAAACTTTTCTAAACGGACTTTAATTAACTCGAACATGTTCTTGCCTTTTTTATGGATCCTCTATAACTGATAGAAAAATATTCAATTCCGTATTTTCATCACCCGTTAATTTTTCTTTGTGCTGTACTTTGTGCCTATTTTCAATCGATCCAGTTTCCTTTAATTGTTTTATAATTTTGGCCACAGTTGAATAACTCACATATTTTCTGGGATGCCTCTCGTTAAAAATAATAAAAGTTTTCCGACTAGTATTATAGTTGTCACCACGTATTAGAGATTTAGATGTTGAGGCATTATTGCCAACAAAATATCAACTCACGGAAAAAAAACAAGAAAATAAAGTAACTTTGATAGTATTTATGACATGCGTAAAAAATGTTTACTGTCCTACAAGTTATTCAAAGTCAACTCCGCCGAATTTGGGTGTCAGAAATTTCAGAGGCGTATGGTACTATAAAAAAATATTTAAAAGAGTCTTTTAAACATATGTTAGGAAATCCTTTGTTTTAAAGATACAGAATGTTGAATTTGAAATTTAATTTTATTTTTTTTTAAATATCTTTTGCAAAATAATAAATTTTCGCACAAAATTAAGTAGTCGGAGGTTTTTTGAGCCGAGAAATCATAATTTGGAGTTAATTTTTATGTAGCATTTAGAGGGCGCTGCGTACGCACTAACTTTTTTTGACACTAAATTTCTGTGATTTTTTATAAAAAAAAATTATGGAATTATAACATGGCTCCTAAACTTATTTCGGACACTTATTTAGTGTCTACTTGTTTTTCCTGATGTTGATAGTAAAGAGAATATACGTGTGCTCTGTACTAGTCTCTTGCAGTTTTTGATGTCTAGTTAAAAGAATTATTAAATTAATGGTTAAGTTTTGAGATGTTTCTCTATGCTCAAGTTAATATTTGGTACAGTCTTTAACTTTTACGGCCTCTTTCTTTAACTAGGACACAATAAATTAGTATTTCCTATTAAAATGATTTTACACTTGGCAAGTAAATAAAACTAAA